>QOCX01000943.1:22687-50354 GCA_005959815.1 Sarcophaga bullata
TGGTGAGAAGATAGGTTGTAATATTGACTAAAGGGTTGTATTTAAAGGCTTGTACCTAAAGGGTTGTATTTAGTCAAGATTACAACCTAGTTTCTCACGTCACTTATGTTGTGAGTGTTGATTTTATTCATGTGTGGTGGCACCTACAGTTAAATATTGATTGCTTAATTTCTCATATTTCGATGATGTCCAAGGTGAGGGTTGAACCACAATCTCTCGTCTAGTAAGCCAACACTCTACCCACTAGTCTATGGCGACGTCGATTACCTCGTTACTTGCGCATTATCGCAGTGACTTGTAAAAAAAGATCTTTACCCACTCCACAGAAATATTCTGGGTCCATCAACAGTGTGAAACACTGTGTGAATAAATAAAGATTATTTTGTAATTGAAAAATTATATTAGGAATCCTCTCCATACAAACGTATCTACAGTGAGCGTCAAAAGAAACTGTACAATTATTAAAAAAATATGCATTAATAAATTACCGTTAATTTTTATTTTAAAACCGTTTCATTGCCTAGTTTTTAAAATTGAAACAAAAAAGAATAAATTACAAAAAATTTCAAAATATTGTCAACATTTTTTCGGACACTTTCTTTCAGTGGTAAAAGTTGAGTTTGGTAGTTATTAGAATTTTATCCATGGTGTACAGTTTCTTTTGATGATCACTGTATGTTCTAAAGACACATATTTCGAAATTAAAAATTTTAATAAAATGGGACTTTGGCTTGAATTATGGCTTAAAAAATGTGCATTTGCTTGAAAACGTCTTCATTTAAATCCTCTTAAGAATGCAACAGTTTTAGTTTTTTTGTAAGAGAAACTATCTCTTTCACTATCTCTTTTTGGTTGCAGTTACGAACAAGAAATTAAAATAAATTAACTTACAAGATAAAATAACAATAAAACGACAATTTAATCTTGAAACGATTACATATGAGTCGACAATTCATGAGTATAAGAATGAAAATCAAAAGGGGGATTATAACTCTTGTAAAGAATATGCAATGAGAAGCAAAGAAAAAAAGAAAAGAAAACTATTACAACACCCCTACAAATATTTTACAATTAAACACGTACTTGCAACAACAAAAAAAAAAAGGAAAAACATAGGAGAGTTGTAGACAACAGATTCCCAACAGAATTTGTTTTTATTTTTTCATTTTAAATAAGAATTAAAATGTGAAGAAAAGAGAAATGAATAAAGTAAAGGAAAAAAAAGATGGCTTGCAAGTATGTCAGTGGAAGAACGAGCAGGTCCTATATAAGCAGCAACAGCAGCAGCAGGGAGTAACAATTTGCTACTGGTGCTGGTACTCTTTTTTTCTTTGCTTTTTTTATAAGCGTAGCTGGGGAAAAATGTAAAAAATGATACAATTTCATGAATGACTGCCAATATTTATTTAAACAAATACACACATACACATACACATACACGCTCTCATGGTAATATATCCAGGCATTCATTCCTCTAGTGAGGCACCAGACTAGACAGCCACATGCATGTGTGTGTGCTTCATTTTCAAATTTAATAAGAAGGAAGGAAAATTTCTCACATATAGAATGCATACATATGTGTGTATGTAAATAAAAAGAAGAAGAAGAAAACCGTAGCATATTTTCAACGCCCTTAGGAATTATAAAATTTAAATTAAAAATTTAAAAAAAAATGAAGACAAATGAAGGAAATTTTTTTTTTTGTATAAAACGCAGCATATTTTGTGAAAAATTGAAAAGTGTGGGAAAACTTTAAAAAAACAACAAACAATTTAACATTTTGTTTTCGGGAAATGAAATACGAAAAATAATTCTCTTTAAATTTTTTCAAATAAAGGACAAAAAGAATCAAGGGAATGATTCAAGAAAAGGGAGTTCGCCTTACGTTTACGTTTTTACGTAGTTTACTTACGTAACTAAGCAAACATTGTTACGTTCCATACACATAATTGACCATTACAATCCTTGAGTTGGGATTACAACCAAGCTTCTCAAACCAGTTATGTTGTGTGCATTAATGTTATACATGAGTGGCGGGACCTTCAGTTTAAAGTAGACTCTGAACGACAGACTTTTGATAAACTTTTCATGGCAGTTTTATTGCTCTCAGAGTTTTTACCAGCAATTTCCTGAGAGGAAGTCGCCAAAGAAATATTTTTCATATTTTCGTTTTGATGACTAACCTGGAGTTTGAACCGTGGCCTTACTTCTAATAAGCCAAGACTGTATAAGCCAAAACTGTCCATACATCTTTATAAACCCCATAGAAATATTCAAAATAATGCTTGCAAAACGATAAGAATAAATTAAATGCCGTTAATTTATTCGTTTAACTGATTGACAACACTGTTCTAATGGCAAATGGTGATACCTCAGTGAGACGTACCACCCATAGGCTTCTAATTAAAGTTGATTTCTGTTCAATACCCATAATCATGTGTTTTAAAATCTTTCATACGATAACAAATATTTCCATAGCTCAGTTGGTGGCCCTTTGGAGACCTATTGTCATCATATTTAAACAAATTTAATATGAATTTGAGTAGACATAAGCAACAGTCTGCAGGTAACTTTAAATTTTCATCTTCTTTTTTATGACACTCTTACAGGTTTTGGTCTTTATAAAGCAAAGTAATGAAGCTACGTTCATTGCACGTGGTCTTGGCTTTATGATTATATAGAGTTACAGTTTTTGTATGCATACGGTATATAAATACAGTGGGCATCAAAAGAAAGTATACATTAAAAAAATATACATTAAGAAATTACCGTTATTTTTATTTAAAAAACAAAATTTACAAAAAATTTCGAAGTATTTTCAAATTTTTTCAGGCTTTCTCCTTACGTGTGATAAAAGTTTAGTGTGGTGATTGCTAGAATTCTTATCTTAGTGTACAATTTCTTTTGACGCTCACTGTATACATATAGACAGATATGTGTGTGTGTGTGTGATTGTGTATTGTTATAAACATATTTCTAGAATGGTTTTTATAGTTGCGTTAATTACCTTAAGTGGTCCCCCACATTATAATAATAAAATAAAAAGGAAAAACAAAACAAAACAAAAAAAATATCGTATCTCCTGCCATATTATTTATCTTTTTTTTTTGTATCTTCTGTGTACATATATAAAGGTTAAGAAGATATTGTTGCTATAGTCATTGTTGTTCTTGTTCTTCTACTCATATTTATAAACAGCAGCTGCTGTAAATGACAATGATGATGACAGTCAGTTGTTGTTGTTCATATTCATTGTACATATACAATGTAAATTTGTATAGTTTTGTTATGTGTTTACCCATCACCATCATCATCTCCATCTTCCTCTCCATCTTCCTCTCTATCTCTTGTGTAGTTGTGCTTATGTGTAGACTGACAACAGTTATAATATGATTTCAGAAAATTTTTTGTATCCAAAAAGGATTTATTTTGTGTTTAAAAATTCTGCACAAAGTATTTACGTTTTTAGGAATTTCTGTCACGTTGACTTTGAGTTCTTTATGTTGCGTTTCTTTGCCTTCAACTTTATGTTGTTTAGTCTAAGTAGCCAGAAATATAAACAAAATTGTTTTTGTTTAAATAATGTTTCAAGAAATAAACAAGCTTATGTTAATACACGCTCTTAGTTAAGAATGGCTTAAGCACCATTTTTGGTTTTCAATTCCACAGCCCCCCCCCCAAAAAAAAAAAAAAAAAAAAAAAAAAAAAAAACAAAAAAAGAAAGAGGAAGAGAGAGAGAAGAGAAGAGAGAGGAAAATTTAGGAAAAATGTTCGCATTTTCCACTAAGTACTCTAAGAAGCGATAAGTAAAATGAACCTCAATGCCTACATCATAGGCAATTTAAGCGAACTATAAATAATAGACATTGGTAGTATTGGGCCCTTCATTAGAAGCTTTGATTGGCTTGGTGGTTAGGGGAAGTGTGGTATCACAATGGGCCTTAATGGGACCAAAGTGTGTTTATCCATATCCTTTTTAGCTAAACTGCTACCTCCGCCTACCTCATAGCATACATTCATAATTGGCCATTACAACCCTCCAGTCACGATTACGACCCAGCTTCTCCTACTGCTGAGAAAAAGTCACCGAAGAAATATTTTCTTTTCATATTTCATTTTGTTGGAGATGGCTGGGCTACAGAGGAAAAAGACATGTTGGCGTCAACTAAATGGCCAGTTTAAGCGAACTATCAAGGATACGCATTAGTAATCTAAACCGCTTTATTAGCAGTTACGAATGTTTCAGAGTTTAGGCGGAATGTGATATCACAATGGGCCTTGTGTGGTCATATTTGTCTGTACAATTCCTTTTTGACTGAACTGCTATCTCCTCCTATCTACTTAGCTAATTAGAGGTAATTAATTAAAATCAGACCACATTTAAGCAGGTGGTGGACAACAAAGTCAAGAACCTAAGTTCGAAACCGGTAAAAGACAAAAAATTTCATCAAGGTTTTCGATTTTCAAAATTAAAATTATTCAATTGCCTCTAGAAAACAATCATCCAGGCATCTGGCCCTGTCCTTTAGAGAATAAAATCAGGAAAGGACATTATAAGTCCCCAAGCAATGGTAGCAGAAGGCACTGGAACTGGACATTAGCAGATCGTATAATGCTAGGATCTGCTGCAGTCACTAATAATCCATTAATTTGGAAAATTACGATTAAAAAAAGAACTAGAGAAGGTAACGAATGGATTGGAAAACAATATAAAAAGAGAGAGAACCTATTTTGTGTCAACACTATGCTCCTTGAAAGAACTCGAGACAGTTGAGACACTAGAACGATAACGTAAATGCTTTGAAAGAACTATTTTGCGTTACTTCTTTAGTATGTAGTAGGCTTGGTTATGGTGACATTGCCGAACATTGCTGGCTTATGAAATGTTGTCGGTCTGCACTTTTTTTTCCAAATTCCCTTTACAGTCGAAAAGGGCACTTAAATTTGTTTTTTTTTAACGATGCGACATTAAAATAGTCTTCCTTTCCTCCACAAACATCTGTACCTGCATTAGCATTCAAATTAAAAGTCCATTTTCATAGCAAATGTCACATTAAATTTGTTTAATTTGCGAAAACGATTTTTATTGCATTTTGGAATTTTGTTTGCAACCAACAAAAACAAAAAAAAAAAAAAAAAAAAACTGAAAAGAAACGTACCTTAAGTGTTAAGGAAAACACATCATTTTGTCGTATGCTAAGGCACGTCCAGGATTTATGTGTTCAGTTTTGGTTTTTTTTTCTTTGGATTTTGATGACTACAAAATAGTACATCATGAGCATGAGACTTGACTTGGCTTTTTTCATTTCATTTCATTTCAATGCAGAGAAGATATTTTAAGATTCGCAATAAATTCTAATAAAACAAAACAAAACAAAACAAAAAATGAAACAACAATTGTGGACAAAACTGCTTTAAAAAAAATGCTTTTAATGCTCCAAACAAAAACAAAAACAAAACAAAAGCCTCCTCTTCTCAATAATACAAAAGGAGGAGTATTTCGGAGTATGCCTGGCTTACTGCATACAATAGAAAGAAAGAAAAACAGAAAAAAAAAGAATTATTTTCGAAATGAAATAATTTAAACAAAACTGTTTACTGAGCACGTTCCAGTCATGCATGACAATGACAATAAATGTGGTCGGGTTGTCGGTTTTACTTGCATGGAGTTTCCAGCAATTTTTTTCTTCTTTTTTTATATTTACTTGGAATTTTTTTTGATAAAAAAAACTGTAATGTTGGTTGTAAACAAAAACAAAGGTTGAAACACAGAAAAAAAAAAAAAAATTCTTTTTATTAAATAAATGCCAAAAAAAAATATGAATTCCAAAATGGTTGTTACTTGTAGACACTTTTTACAGAAAAAAAAAATCGCTTTAATTAAGATCAACAGCAGAAGCCAGCGAAGGCTCGAGAATTCCATAGAACCAACAACATTATTCATTATTGCCTACTAATGGAGACCTCTGAAGAAACTAAGAGACTTGGCTTTCAAAGAAAAAATACCATCATTTTGTAGTGGAGGTTACAACATCCATAATAAGATCCATAATAAGATGCAGTGCTTGACTCACAGCCATTAAAGTTTAATTGAGAAAGTGAACGTAGAAATGTTTAATATGATTTTCAAATTTGAAATTTCATTTACATTTAAAGCAAAGTTGGCAACCCTGGTAATCCAGGAATTTGCTACAGCCAGCTTGGTTAATGAAACTGAACAAAAAAATAAAGAGATAAGGTTGATGCTTTGTGACAACAACATTTAAACGTACATTATCACTCCCTAAAACTCCCCTTAAACCAACCGATATCAGCTAATATACCGAGTAGAACACTCGATTTTAGAATTTTGTCTATGGACTTCTAGACAGAAAATCCGGAGGTACCCGTTGGGCTTCTTAAAGTCTACACTTATGACTCAAAAGAGATTAGCACAGTGAACTGTGGTATGCCTAGTATAAGAGCATCAATATCGTTTGCGGCAGAATGATATGGACGTATGGGCAACAACAGACCGATTCACTTGTGTCCTTAAGTGGCATGACCATCAATCGCACAATGGCGATTCATATGGGTCACTGTCATGCCGTAAGACTTGCAATTCCAATGATTTTGCAGGTGCTGTAGGTCTGTGGCGAGGCCGCTGTAGTTTAGTAGTAGTGTATTGGCTTATTAGGACGTAAGGCCTCGGTTCAAGCCTCAGTCAGGCATCTCCCAACTAAGCGAATATGAACCAATATTTTGCAGCGACTTTCCCTCAACAGATTCTGGCAAAAACTCTCTGCGAGTAAATAAAAATTGCCATGAAAAGTTTCTTAAAAATCTGTTCGACTGTTAAAACTGTAGGTCCCCGCCACTCATGTATGAAAATTAACGCACACAACATAAAAGGTCTGAGAAACTAAGTCGTAATCCTGACTAAAGAGTTGTAATGACCAATTATGTATGTTATGTCTGCAACGCCTGTTGAGTAGGAAAATTATCCTTGAAAATCTGTTGAGTTATTCGGACTAGGTCAGGCTACAATTAGGTCCCTGACAATGGTAGTTTCGACGTCCATCCTTGTCCATGAATATTAAGGACTTCTCACAGAAATTTCGAATCATTTAAAGGCAACTTTTATATGGATTCCCTGTCATATGGATATCGTGTGAAATTATATTGCAATGGCCTTTACAGAGATAATTATCTCCATAAGCACTCTGTCATAAGCATTCTGATTGCCTCAGTAAATTTGGAGGCTCGAGGCGTATATTCAAGAAAAAGATCAACTCACTTCTGTCTTTAGCGATTCCTACGGGCCTATGTCATTTTGGCAGACATGCCGAAAGACTTGGTATTCCGACAAATAACTTCTGCAGTAGCTATGGGTTTGAGAAGGAAGAAGACTGTGTCTTTCACCTCATGTGTCTGTGTCATGATCTAGACATGAAGGCACGGAAGTTTTTGATCTTTCATTTTCTGTCATCTATGACACAGCTTTCTAATGTAAAGATTGCTGCAATAAAAATGTTTAATTTCCGGATAGAATTGATTGTGGTATCATTTGATTGTGGGCCAAAGAGCTGGAGGACCTATCTTAATATCCCGCCATGAAAATGTGATTGGTATGTATGCTCTCTAGGCTCTCTACTATCACAGTGGCATTATTATTTGGCCCAAGTGTTTCCAAACGTTCAAAACCTAAGACACTTTGATGTTATCCAATTGAGAAATTCATGTGCCAATTTTGTTTGTTTTTTTTTTTACTCCAATATTGTCTGTTCTATATTAAGGACGTAAAATAACAGTAAAATTTTTAAGAACCGTAAATTTTTTATTAAAAAACCGAATCAATGCTGCAATTATGATTTTCATCTGTTTTCTCATGGTTTAAAGAGCGCAGTTAAATGAAAGGAAATGTAAGCGAATGTAATTGTTGTTTGCGTATCAATTTTACTTTCATTACATGACTGACTCACTTTTGTTAGCAATTTTTTTGCTAATTTAACAAAATTTTGAAATTTATTTCCATAACGAAATGCTTCGATTATTCGTTTAGAAAATTATTTTTTTTTAAAAACATTTTTATGCGAACATAAATTGAAAATCTTGTGAACTTGTTTTATGTAAAGCCTGCATGTATTTCGTAGTGCGTTTTTTTTTTTTTAAATCGCCAACAAATTTAAAAGTTGTTTTCAATAACAAATCACAGACTCAAGAACAAGTCCTACCTTAAAACGGCAAAAACAAAAACAAAACAAAACAAAAAAAAAATCGCAAAAATAAAACCATAAACTGCTCTAGATTTGGTAATTTAAGTTGCGGTTATTGAAAATAAATTAAAAAAAAAAAAAAAAAAAAAAAACTTGTTTATTTGATTAATTACTATCTTAGTGTTTTCACTTGTTGTGTTGTGTATTATTGCTACTTTTTCGCTAATTAAATATTGCACAGCAGCATTCTTACTTTTTTCAATAAAAATTACAAAAAAATTACAAAAAAAAGAAATTAAAAAAAATTGCAATTAAACTGACCCAGTTTTACTGGTCGCTCATATTGTGTTTATCAGCAAAAATTACTTGCTTTGTTGTTGTTGTTGTAAATTTTTATTACTCATAATTTCATTTTTAATGTGTATGTGTTGAAAAAAAGAGCACATAAATATGTTTATGGATAGCAAAATAAGAAAAAAAAAAACGCAAGCTGTTATAAAAGTTACCATAATCAATATTTAATAACTATTTAGATAAAAAGTTTTTTTTTTTCTTACCAGACATTTAAAAGAATGTTGTCACAAAAAAATAAAAAAAAATTTTTTTTTAACGTAAATATTTCGTACATTAAATCCAACGAATAAAGAAAAAGATGTCCTTTCGTTGAATTGTCATACGTTCACGAGGACTTTTTTCGTTAAATACCAGCCGACTTTAACTTATGCGATCGACTACTCAATTCATTAATGGTTCGATTATGGATGTCAACTCAACTTCAGTTACGAAAAATGGTATCACAAACGATAACAGACAATCGACATTTAAACATTCCACCTATAAAAAAACAATTTTTCGGCACCCTAAAGTTTCACTTAACAGCAGGCAAATCAACTGGCTTTCAGTTGCTGTCCATAATCAAGCCATAAACCTTCAGACTGGTTTTAAGCTCGATTCTAAGAGAGTAATATTTTAAACATTAATCAGGTTTTGTTAGTTAGTTCGGGGCATCGTTTCAAGTGTTAGCACAACAGGCTGCTATGTGTGCTCAAGTGAGTTTTCTACATACACACATACGTAATTTGTCATTACAAGTCTTTGGTCAGGATTACGACCCAGTTTCTCATACCACTATGCTTGAATGGCGGGAAAGACCACTTCGAACGACAAATTTTCATTGCAATTTCATTTACTTTCAGAGTAAATGCCAGAAATCTGCTGAGAGGAAGTCGCCGAAGAAATATTTTCTCATATTTTGTTAATTTGGAGATGCCTGATCTGGGGTTTGAACCGAGTTTACACACTACCTACTAGACTACGACGGCAACTATTTTAAATAAAATGAAGCTGCTTATCCTTGCTATCGTATTCTACCATTGCTTATTTAGTTTCTACTTTTGTTTCTTTTTTAATGAAAGTCTGTAGTTCCATGAAAGCGAATTATCTAAAGGAATTGAGTTCACGTAGATATAGCATAAATCTCTATTCTTATTCGTTGGATCTCAATACAAGTGTATTTAATTTCAAAATTTGTCGTTTGTGAATAACTGAAGTCTCTGAAGGAACTGTTTGCTTCTGAAGGGGGGTTACTTTTGACTTTATTCCAACCCGTTGTTACACTAGCATTCCCGAGAACATCAGTTATAATGCGGCATTTTTCCGCCATGTGCCCTGAAGACCATATGAAGACAAACATTATTTTATTCAGCATTACCCGACATTCTTTAACAATCTCGAATATATGGGTCATTCTACTTACTACTCATTACAATACTTTAGGCAGGATAACAATCTAGCTTCTCAGACCATCCATGTTTATCTAAGGTTAGCGGAATCTACTACTATTTCGAAGAAAGGATTTTTGAGTAGCTTTTCATAGCAATTTTATTTAGTCTCAGAGTTTTTGCCTGAACACTGTTGAGAGAAAGTTACCGAAGAAGTGTTTTTTTATTTTTTTATTTTGAGGCTTGAATCACGGTCTTATCTCTAATACCTAGCATACTACAGCAAATTTCACTAAACCAACTTTTGTTATGTCGTTTATAATTGCTTGCCATCTCTGTTTCCTTATTTGACACCAAAATCCCCAAAGAGAGTAAAATACGAAATTATACAATATATTGACAACTTAATTCCAAATGTCCAAATGCGTTCGTTCGTTTTCATTGTGTATCCAACATTACAAATATGGTGTGTGAGGATTGGACAGAAAAAAATTTGGTAAACAATTTGCTTCGTTTTAAGAAATGTCGCTGAACTCAACTTTACTTTTTAGAGGCTAGGAATTTTTTTTTCTTTTTTTTTTTTTTGGTAGACTAGGAAATTTCCGCTGTAGTGAGAGGTATAATGACGTTGGTGAAAATTCTGCCAAAATATTACCAATTTGACTTCTGGGGTCACAATACTGGTTATCATACCACTTACATCACCTTTCATAAAGTTTATCCAAACGTTCTTATGTGTTAGAAATACTCGAACCAGGGAATTTAAAAAATTGTTGCTTGATTTTTAAAATACGTTGTTACCGATTGCTTAAAGGCTATTTGTTGAAATGTAAAAATCTTTCAGATTTTATCAGATTTTTTTCGTACTCACTCCACTTACATTATACTGACTGCCAGTGCCATAAGCGTATAATGATGCCAGGATCTAAAAAGAAAAATTTTCAAAAAACTTTTTTTTTTCTTTTTTTGCTGTTAATAGTAGGAAAACTTTTGTATGATTTTTTTTCTTCACTTTTTCTTTTCCTATTCCTATTCCTTTTTATGGCATATACAATATGTATGTAAGTATGTAATGCGTTGTTACAAAGAAAATAAAACTGAAACTAGTTTTTGATTTACAAAAAAAAAAATATTTTTTTTATTACAACTCAATAGTCGTTGTGTCGTATTAATAAGAGCAATACGATAGAGTTTGTTAAATAAATTCATATTTCCATTTGGATTTTCTACTCTCTCTCTCCCTCTCTCAATCTCTCTCTCTGTCTTGCTTTTATGTGGTTTATATAGCAAACGTTGTTATAAATTCAACTCAACTTAACTAAACTCAACTAAACCGTACTAAATACACCAAAATAAACTTTAACTATGTACTTGTAATTGAAACGATATGGCGCTTAAAGGCTTTAAATGAAAAAAAGATAAGCAGCATTGGTGGTAGAGATTCTTTTCTATATAAAGAGGCAGGAAAATGAAAATGATTGAGAAAAACTTTGCTCATAATTTTTTATTTCGAACTTTTAAGTTGAGTTTTATTAAAAGAAATAATTTATTTGAATTCCTTTCATTTTTCTTTTCTCTTTTCTTTCTTCCCTTTAGACATGGTTCTTTACGGATACGGATGACCCATATTATCAGCAAAAGACAAGTAAGTTATGACATAAAAATTTATTAAATTTTCTAATCATTTAATGGCAGAAATTAATAAATGATACGCAATGAAAGGCAATAATAAATAAAAAAAATAAGTTTTTATATGGCAAAACTTTCTGTATTAAAAGGTACTAAATCCGGTAGAAAACTAAGACCAATGCCAACTCAGTGATACCCTACATTATGATTTAATTGTTTGATTAATAAGTCATTGAGCGCTCAGAAATATTTCCAATCATTTCCCCTCAAAGCTAAGATATTATTTTATTCTATGCTGCATGCCTACATACATAATTGGTCATTACAACCCTTTAGTCAGGATTACGACCTAGCTACTCACATCACTTATGTTGTGTATGTTAATATGATACCGATGACTGACTGGCCAGACTTACAGTTTAAAGTCGATTCCGAACAACAAATTTTTTTTGAGAAAACTTTTCCGGAAAATTTTTATTTGCTCTCAG
This sequence comes from Sarcophaga bullata, assembly GCA_005959815.1. Lineage (NCBI taxonomy): Eukaryota > Metazoa > Arthropoda > Insecta > Diptera > Sarcophagidae > Sarcophaga > Sarcophaga bullata. The sequence goes on from QOCX01000943.1 coordinate 34,721, forward strand.
AGTTTTTGCCAGAAATCGGATGAGAGGAAGTCATCGAGAAAATATTTTTCATATTTCGTTTTGTTCGAGATGTCTGACTTGGGGTTTGAACCGAGGCCTCATGCCAAATAAGCCAACACACTGCCTACTAGACTACGGCGACTTGGCATATTGTAATTCCACAGTTTATTTCCTTATCTTAGCCATGAAACCCCAAGGAGCTTCTGACGTATAACCTCGACAAATCAAAACAATTCAAAACTTGTTCAATTCAAAACTTCTATGATGCATGCGCCTTCCGTATTTCATTTTGAACCTGCTATCTCTTATACTAGATTCCGTCCATGAGTTTCCTTGACAATATTTTGTTCCGATCTGCCTAGTATTTGGCGTGACATCAGCACTTTCTACATTTTTATTACGAAAACACCGACTTTGAATCGCATACCCGGTTTACGTTGTGTTTGACACTAAGTTTCTACGAACGCGATCATAAATAGTGATCTCGTCTAAGCCGTCATGATTCAACTGTGAGCTCACATTTTAGCATACTTTTTTTCCACGATTTCGGCTAGTGTCCGATCAATGACATCTGCACTGTTATCTTACAGGGCTGGGATTACATTTTGTGTGCTTCCTATACACGTATCTCCACAGAATGTAGTACAGCGGATTCAAATTGTATGATTTTAGCGGAACTGCTCCAATTCGTGAAATTAAATGCTCACTAAAAATCACTTAAAGCCGCAGTTATTAATAGCTGGTGTGTTGACTTATTAGACGTGAAGACCTGGTTCAAACCCCATCCCAGACATCTCGAACAAAGCGAAATATAAAAAAAATTTTTTTCGGCAACTACCTCTAAGCAATCTTCTTGCAAAAACTCTGCCACGAAAAGTTTCTTAAAAATCTATCGTCTGAAGTCAACTTTAAACTGTAGTTCTCGCCACTCATGGATAAAAATTAACACACACCAAATGGTTGCCATGAAAAATCAGGTTGTAAACCGTACTAAAGGGTTCTAATGATCAATTAAGTAAACAAACTTCAGTGTCCATAGGTCTTGGAGAGACTATATGTCAACAGCAAGTAACTACTCCACGCTCTACTGTGCTCTTTAAAGTGCGGTTTAAAGTGCGGTAAAGAAATCCCCGGGTAAGCGACAACTATAAGGCACATGAAAACAATCAAGCACTCAGAAGTAGATATCAATTGAATCAATGTGACATTTTAAAATCACTTAAAAGTCTTAAACGAAGACATTTTGGGCAATGGTGGGCAACGTTTGAAAGAGTTTCTCAAACTTAAAGCTGTGAGAATAAAAAAAATTGCCATGACAAGTTTTTCATAATCTGTCGTTCGGAGCTGACTTTAAACTGTAGGCCCCGCCACTCATGAATAAAATTGACACAACCACACAACATATGTAGTGTGAGAAGCTACGTCATAATCCTGACTGAAGAGTTGTAATGACCTATATGTTATGTAGTGGTAACGTTAATTAAAAGCGATTATTTTAAAGGCTGCCACATATTACTCCTGATCATTGGAAAACATTTTTTGAGTTCAAATCCTATAAAATTGTAATCTTCACATTCTAATTGCAAAACGTTAAAAAAAAAACTAGATTTTGTCATGATAAATACACACGATAATTTAAATTATTTACCTTCCCTTAGGCATTTTAAAGTTTTTAAATTTTAAATTAAAAAAATTTTAATTAAAAACTACAAACGGATACAGAATGAAAGGAAAACCATGATAAAATGAAAAAAAAAAACTGCTCGTGACTAAACACAATAAAAAATGAAAAAAAAAAATGAAAAAAAAATGAAAAAATGTGTGAAAGTTTATAATAATGAAACACAAAAAAACAACAAAACAAAACAAAACAATCTAAACAATATTCTGAAAAAAAAAATAAAAAAAAAAAAAACTAAAAATTTAAAACGAATTTTGCAATTCAATTAAAAATGTGCGAGTCACCAGCATCAGCACCAACAGCAATGCCAATTAGAGTTGGCTAATGTAAGAATCGCGAAAGGGTTTCATGGGGTTTTAATTTGTTTTCGTTTTTTCTTCTGTTTTTGTTTGTTCTTGTTGTGAAAAGGATCGTTTATAATATTTTTAATAACTTTTCATTGTTGCTGTTGTTGTTGTTGTTGTTGTTCCCGTTTCTTATTAATGAATATCGGTGTGGCAGATTAAAGTTTGAATGAAGCAACAATTGGAACGAAAACGTAATAACAATAAAGAAAATGAGAATGAGAATAGTAGCAGAAGCAGCAGCAGCGGCTATACAACAACAACAATAACAAGAACAAAAATAAATGAGAAAAAACCAATATTAGTGGCATACACAAAAGTGTGTTGAAATGTTTAAAAACAATGGAGAATTATGGCACGAATTTGTGTGCCGCCCTAATAAAAAATAAAAAAAATACTTTGGCCGGCATTTAAAAACTGGGAATCTATGGCTCATAATGATAATGATGATACTTAATGATCATTGCAGTGATTTGATCATTAGTAATACGATTTTTCATTACGGCTACTACTGCAACAGCTACTTTCAGTTGATGGTGGTGTATTGTATTTAAAAATCAAAAGCTTTAAAAATGTTTAATTTAACAGCTTTAGCCACCAAGCAACCAGTCCCAAACATCGCAGGCAATGTATACATGGGAATGAGTAAACATTATGACCATGTTTAGCAATTGTTTGCTATTGATGATGCTCATGATGGTGATGATGATGACTGATGTTGGTGGTAGCTAGTGGTGTTGGTTGCCTGTTAGCCTGTTACTTAAATGGTGATGGTGATGATGGCGAGAATGAGTACAATAAGTTCTTATGATTGCTACGTTGTCATCATCGGAAGCAGCAAATAGTGGCGGCAGCAGCAGCACTATCAACAAAATCATCATGATGTTTTCGTTTGCAACAGTGGCCACTAGAAGGCGGTCAAGTAGGCGGAGTGGTTTGATGTGCGACTAAATTGGATTTTTTTTTTAATTTCATCCACACACACATACACAGACACTCATCCAATGAAGGCCATGCATTATGAGTGTGTTCGGAGTGCTGCAGTTTTTATTTTTATCTGCTGAATGGAAAAAATTAATCACATTTTATTTGTTGTTTTTGTTTTATTATTGTTGTTGTTAATTTATATTTTTGGTTTTAACCTTAATTTAAAAAAACGAAACAATGTATTGGCGATGCGTACACGTATTTATATGAGTTAAGCATAGCAAAACCCAATTGAGGTCAATCATCATAAATGCTGGATAGGAAAAGGTGGCAAAAAGGAAATAAATTCATGGCAGAGTAAAAAGTAATTTCTTTTGTTGGCAAAAAGAGCAAAAAGATGGTATTTATTATGATTAAAATGAAACAAATAACTTTCACAGTAAAATATTTGCTTTCAAGAAGCTGTATGGCATTCAGGAAACATTTTGGCTCATGGAAACAAAGAAAAATTATAATTACAGAGACGTCAACATTATTGCAACACTTGTATGTCAATAAACAACGTTGCATTTTTCACTCTACCAATCATACGAACTCCATTCGAAGATTGACTGTAGAACGGATGTGAAAGTGTCCTTCATTCGCCTCAATCTCAAATACTCGGCCTACCATTTAAAGAATATGAATACCAAGTATTGCTGTCATCTGTCAAAAGAGTAGAGAGAATTAGAAATTAAAGAAAGAAGATCGTTAATGAAAATCAGAAATAGAGTTGGAGATAGAAGAGAATCTTTTTACCGTCTGATGGGATCCCATCCATAACAAGTGTTGAAAGAAACATTCAAGTGCCTCTGTTTCTTAAGTCGAAGCAAAGAATACAACAATTCATCTGCTTTCCTTACTATTTACACCTCTTTATCCCACCGAGAATGGAATACAACTCTCATGTAATTGCCGGTGTCTCTAAGCCTACTTTAGGGCTTCGTGACTTCATGCAGAAGGCGAATTTTCTTAATAATGACGGCAGGGCATCCCACTCTATTGATTCAGTGAAGCATTATCGTGGTGTTGCTCGTGTTTCATTGTTCTATTGTTGCTACAATGGATTTTTCTCAAGAGAAATAAGGAGATTTGCTCCCACGAACAAGTAGTCGTAGTTTTGTTGGTACTGTGTTATCTTATTAGGCATGAGGTATCGCTTCAAACAGGTCAGACATCTCGAGCAAAACTAAATATGAAAAGAAAATATTTCTTCGGGCACTCAGTAGATTTCTGGCAAAAACTCTGAGAATTAATAAAATTGCCATGAAAAAGTTTCTCAGAAACATTTTTCGTTCAAAGTCGACTTTAAACTGTAGATCCCGCTTCTCATGTATAGATTTAACACATACAATATAAGTGTTATGAGAAACAAGGTCGCACTCCTGATTGATTATCAAATTTGTTATGTATGTGTTCCCGAGAATACGTAGTTATACGTAAATACCCGTCTTTCTCCGCAGAGCATATCTGTTAGTGTTGGTGCATCGCACTCTGCTTTACAGACAAAGTTCTTTAGCCGGACAGTGATATGTGGAAGTCTCTTCCTGCAGAGGTCATTTCTCACTTATAAAAAGTTACAAATTTAATGTCCATAAAGACTGCTCCCTTTGTTGGCCTTCCCCATAACCTATTTTCTTAAATCCACACCAATACACTGCATGAGTAGGCGCATACCCTGTTTTTTAAAGTTTCATACGCTTCTATCGTTAAGTTGCATTCAATCCTTTGGTGTCCAAGATATGTCTGAAATAGAACGCTAGAAGAAATTTTTTATGGCAATAAACACATACACTGAGCGTTAAAAAATACTGTACACTAAGAATAAAATTCTAACAATCACCACTTAAGGAGAGTGTCCGAAAAAAATGCAAAATATTTCGAAATTTTTTGTGAAACTTTTTTTTAATTTTAAAAACTGGCAATGAAACAATTTTAAAATAAAAATAACGGTAATTTATTAATGTATATATTAATTATTGTAGAGTTTCTTTTGGCGCTCACTGTACATTCAATAGCGCTAAGGCTTATGCCTCACATGCAAAATTTGGAGAAAACATGCCGCCAAAAATCGATCACATGGTAATTCATCCTCTGAACTTCTTCATCGTTTACCAAAGCGTTTACTATCTTCCTTTTATCACACTGTGTGGACCCAGTGTATGCTTTTTCAGAAAATTACCAAGTTTTAGAGAGCAATTAGCATCGTTTGACGATTACTCCCCAAATATTGAAATCCAATTAAATAATGGCTGTCGATGAACCATAAAAAACAGTGCTACAGAATATGTTACAAGAAAAGAAGGCAAGAATCTTAATTCTTCTACCAAAAAAACACAAAACAATCTTAAAAAAAGGGAATAAAAACAAAAAATCTTCCTGCATAAACATTGAAATCCAGACTCACGCAATATAAATGCTGTTGTTGCTGCTGCTGTTTTTTATCCCATTTTGGAATTTCAATCTTTGTTTCTTCAGTCTTCTGCTGCTACTACTCAGCCTCTTCAATTTGTTGATGTTTTTCTGTTCTGTTAAGCATTGTGTTGTTAAAAGTTTTCGTTTTTTTCTTTGGTTTTTTATTATAATTTTTCAAAATTATGCAAAAATTCTGTTCTTTTTTTTTTAAATGAATTTATAGATTGGCTTAAGACATGCATTTTTTATTTGCCTTCACATTTCATTGTTTGTCAGTTCTGTATTGTCTTGCCTTGCCTTGAAAACAAAAGCGTTTTTTTTTTCTTTCTGTTTCTGTTCTTGCCTGTGAGGGAGTGGAGCCTGTGTATCGGTTTAGTGTGTGTAGCTTGGATGCCAGGATATTGCATTGATTTTGATTTATGCTTGATTTTTATTGCCGTCAAATGATGTTCAAGCCAGACTTAAAAAAACTTATTAAATTTCATTTCATTTTCAATCTTTTAAATTTTTTTCTTTGCTGTTTTCTTTAAGTGGATATTAAAATTAACACACTGTGTTGTAGGATTTAAATATTTTTAAAATAAATCTTAAAAAAAAAACGAACATTTTTGGAAGGCAATTAAGTGATCTCTCTCTCTCTCTCTCTCTCTCTCTCTCAACAAAGTGGAAAAAGTGTTCACTGAGCCGTAACCCATTTTATGATTTATTCATTAAGTCTGCTATTGACCTGAAAGAATGATTTCAGAAAGAAAGTTCAAATATTTCAGTCCTTAGGACACTGTTCAAGGTTAAAAGCCTTTTCTTCTATCTCTCTATGAGCAATTTTGTGAATTTATTTAAAAGATTTTTAATTTTTTTAAAAAATTTAAATCTTGAAACTTTCATATTTCAAAGCGTATTTTGTTTAAAAAGCTTAAGAACTGATGTAGTCGCCACAGTCTAAAATAAAATTGCCATGAAAAGTTTCTCAGAAATCTGTTGTTCAGTGTTGACTTTAAATTCCAGGTCCCGCCACTAACACTTGCAACATAGGTGATGGATGTGATAAGGTAGACTGTAATCCAGTCTAAAGGCCAGTTAAGTTAAGTAAACAAGGCATAAGAAGTCGCCATAGTCAATGGCTTATTAAACATGAGGCCTCATACTCCAGGTCACACATCTCCAACTAAACAATTTCCTCTCAGCATATTTCTGGCAAAAACTCCGTGAATAAAATAAAATTGCCATGAAAAGTTTTCTCAAAAATCGGACGTTCGGAGTTGACTTTAAACTAAAGGTCCCGCCAATCGTGTATAAAAATTAATACACACAACATAAGTGGTGTGAGAAGCTAGATCGGATTCCTGACTAAAGGGTTGTAATAACCAATTATGTATGTAGGCATGTAAAGCAGATACCGGTTTATTGTTGGTGGCGATTAGTATCCGCAGGAAAGCTCTCACAAATTTTGCCGGGCTTTATTAAGGAGAACTTGTTATCTGGCGGCCGTCTTTGGGAAAGAACGACACATTTTTTTGGAGTTGCATTCTGTTCCTTAGTTCTATTAACGATAGTCCTACACAAGAGAATAAGATCAACGGGGGCATTATATTAAAACATATAGAGAAGCCGAGAACGTTTCCCTCGTTTAACAAACTTGTATTGAAAGAACATTTGGTAATAGATAAAGGAATTGAGAAATTCATAAGTTAAAAATGATATAGAGTTTAACACAGGGTAAGTGGACAATATTCTATTGATAGATATTTCATTTATACTACATAAGAAGAACTACACAATAATATATATAAGTAATTTTAATACTCAACACTCTCCTCATTCACTTTAAATTGCATTTATTACAAAATATCTTAGTGTTTGTTCGGTGCAACGGCTTATAGTTAAATATCTGCTAAATCATAAAATTATTCCCGGTTGCGCAGTAAATTGATTATAATCCTTTCTTGACTAATTCTTGTCGTCATTTTGTAACATAATCAAATAAAAACTTTTTTAAAGAAATTTTCATCATTCAAAAAACAATAAACAGCTTTAGTATAATCAGTTTAAATTGTCGGGTTATATTTCATGTTTTGTGCAAGCTGTTAAAGTTGCGTTAACCATTTGCTTTTTGCTGTGTCTGATAACGAATGTATTTCTGCCTCGCATGTGTGAGGGCTACGAGGTTTGTTATCTGACAGGCATGGAAGTATAGTCAGCAACAACTTTCCATACTTAGTCCATGGGTTTTTACTGCTTGGCTTTGATCCAATTTCGGCGCATTTTATCAGGTATAAAAAAAAAGAAAAAACAATATACCATAGAACAATCGATTTGAATATCTTTAATGCCCCAAAATCTGTATTATAAAATTCCAACGAGTTTGAACCAAAGTTGTATATTCAGGATAATTTCATTCAATAATTCATATGTCCAATTGATAGACATAGCTAATTAGTCCATCAACTAGACAATGTATCATACTTTTCCATAAATGTACTAAACAAAATTGGATCATTGTTAAACTTTGCTCAATTACTCCAAAATGATCCATAAAGTATTAATTCCACGACTTAGCGCTAATCTTATAAACGTAATGCTTCTTCTTCAATAGGCAATCACAAAGTTTCTACCGTTGTTTAAACCTGCGGGTTTGCTTCCTGTAAATTGTTGGTCTGATAGTTACCATATCAAACAGCGTGTCTTAGCATCAAATATGATTTAACATCTATATTATTCCTTCCTGCAGATTGAAAAGCAAAAGTCTAAAAGTTTGTGTATGGTGAGAACCACTGAGGAAGCAAAACTTCATCAATGTCAATTCCGTATTCCGAAAACCCTTGAAGCCACCAAGGACGAGCTCCCTTAAAACGACATAATATCACACCATCCGCCATTAACGCCTTTAGTTTTATAAACCCATTTAACTCTTATAGGTTCGGGCTTTTCAGTAAAACTACCAGTCATGTGTGTGATAATTTTCATTTGAAAAATCCATTTACATCCTGCATTGCAGCAACTTTGCTCTTTTTCATTCACTTCCTCAACAGCTTCCATGATACGACTTTAGTCATAAGCCCCTGATACCCAAATTTCCTCTATCGGTTCTTCTAAGGGTTTTACCTTGGTCCTGCCTGGCTTGAAACCTTAACGTAGGTATGTACTGTTTGTAACTTGGAATTTACTTCAGCAACCCACAATATATTGTCTGGAAATTGGCTTTCCTCATCATCCGCCTTACGCATTTACTGATGCTCCTCCTCAAATCAAACAGTATAACGATTACTGATTGTTTGACTTGAGAGAATCAAGAATTATTTTTCGTGTGTCATTGGAATTCTGGGAATACTAATCCTTAAACGAGACATCACAGAGAACTAATGAACCACTCTGTATCGAACTATATATTAACAAACGAAAACTTCATAGAGTTGCCAATCGTAACCTTAAGAAAATCATGTGCCACCCGCCTGTATAGGTCCTAAAATATACGCCTGTATTTTTATCCAGTTAACAATGATTTCATAAACATTATGGAACCAAAAATATGGAACTCTTTTTAAAACTTGTTTTTGAGCGTACCACAATTCAATGATGGCGTATTGATTGATGTATTATGTTAAAATCCTAGTATGTGAATAAATAGCGGTTGGTGACAGCTTCCCCCCAAAACCCTATTACAATAGAATTTGGGCAACGAAAATGAGCATACGACTAACATTATATCAATTAGGTTATACTGTTTCTTCTTTCCGCTCCCATTTTGTTGGGGACCGTAATGCAGTAATTGATTGTAATGTCCCCTCAGACTCCAAAATGTAGTAAATTCTTTTCCGGTGTATTCACCACTCGTAATCGACTTGATTAACTTTGGATCGACCAATGTTGTTTCGGCAGTAAAGTAGAAATTTTCAAGTCTTCTGTTCTACTTCAGAATTTTCCTTGAATAGCAAATCAAGTAAAGTCGAAAGACCGGAGTAATCAATCAATAAATGTAACCGATAGTTATCTTTTCCTCAGACGGTGTAGCAAGTCTGCAAAGTTGCCGCAAACATCACTGTGGATTCAACTGTAAAGATTTCTGTAGTATTTTGCTGTAAATTCCTTTGGGAAATGGAAATTATGGTATAACGTTCCCTTAACAACAGCAGGTATCGCAAATTGTCTTTAATAGGGCCTTCCAACAAATCTTTAAGATCCATCAACAAAGATTTTCAGAAAACATTTGTCCTAATAAAGCTGTAGATCGACGGGACCTAGTTTTTCGATTCCATCTGATAATGCAAATTCTCATTAGGTCCATTATAATATTATGTATCCATACGGACGTAAAATGTACATCTCAACATCAATATCGCAACCCCAAAGTTTTGTTGTTCAGATTTTAATATACAGGAAGAATTTTATGAACGATATATCGAAACCCAAGCTTTTGTTATTGCTCACCGAAAGTTAGTTTTCCCCTAGGTTGGGTGGCATACAACACTGTCCTTTAGCTAAAATTCCCTGAATTCTTACTTTAACGCTTTCATCCCACAACCGAGCAATTTTTCCATACCAAGCCTTTCAATACTGCCCTGTTTCCCCATGTGGTTGCAATCAATACTGCATTGTGTTATACGATTACAATACTTATTCAAAAATTATAATCGTTTAGCCGCGATGTCGATTTTCGCACCCGAATATTACAGCCAACGAAACTTGCTAATATTTATCCAAATTTGAAAAGAAAAATCCGAGCGAAGATTCTTCAACCCGTTGTGATTTTGTTGTGTTGGGAAAATGGTTTTGTTTTCAATTTATACTGCGACAAATTTTTTCTTCTGATGACCCTGGTTTTATTACAAAATGAAACAAACAGCCACTTACTCCTTACCAACAACTTTTAAAACACGCATCACATCGTACCATTACGGCATGTAAACCGCCTCATACTCTCATCTAACCTTTTTGCAACCAAAGCAAATGTTACGTCAATCTCCCTGAGCGACCTAAAATTGTCTACCGTACATAACTGTTCTGGCAATACTGCTCAACAGCATAGAAGCACGTCCATTTATCTGACCAGGCTTTCTGACCGACCATCACTGATAGTTATTGGCAAACAATCGATGGCTGAAATGTTGAAATGCAGTCGCCGCCTTTCCTCCAAGTTGAGATACAAGGTCCTCTCAAAACACCTTGTTGCTTAACGAATTCTTCTCATGGTAATCTTAATGCTTTCCATGTTCCTGCAGCAATTCATATTCGAATTGGCACATTGAATCGTCCATACGAAGCCAAGGCCCTATGTACCCTTGCTTCGTCAGTCCTTATTTTCCCATCATTAATAATGAATCTGAATAAAATTACCACTTTATGGATATTAATGTACAGGGACGTATTGCCTTCACATGAAGCTTCCATAAAAATTTTGTTTCCGAAGCAAAAAGTTCATCTAAGTTCAATTATGCCATAGTTATATTCGTAAGTTTTGCAAACTTCGCTGTTAGATGTCCGCCATTACTTTACTTTCAGTTAGGACTTAGGTAGACGCAAAAATTTCCGTATAGAGCAGTAAAATTCTTAATTATCTTTTTAATTATTGCTCTTAAATTTTGCTTTGATTAATTATTCCAAGAAATTAAAGTTATAGCAACAAGCCTAACGCTATTACAACGATTATAAACGAAAACCGAGACTCTAAGTTGAACAACTTTATATGAATGAACAGCTTTTGTAAACTAAAATGAACGTGTAAGAAATTCCAATAAGAAGATAATAAGTTAACAACAGAGTAAATGACAATATTATATATCATTTACAATTTATCTGTACAATAGAGAAAACTAACAACAAGTAAATAAAATATAAGTGAATTAAATTACTCCAAACAATTATTAGATTCTATACAAGCTATAATGAACAATTAAATCCTATTGTACCCAGAACCAAGTTTCTAACCTCTCTGGTTGACAAAGCTTAGCTTTAAGCCAAGCCGATTGCCAACCCTAGATCTAACTTCACACATGATCTTTGTCATGATTTTGAATAGAAATCTGGCATCCAAATATCGCGTTTCTTTGTGTATCTTGCTTGAACTCTTTGATGTCGAATACCCAGCCCCGTAGCAATTTTCACGCCTCTGACCTGGCATCCAAACATCGCGTTTCTTTGTGTATCTGGCTTGAAGTGTTTGATGTTGAATGTCAAGCTTCGTAGTAATGTTTACGCTGCTGATCTCTTACTTAACGTACTTTAATTGGACATCACAACCTTTTAGTTAGGATTACAACCTAGCTTCTGGCACTAGTCATGTTGTGTGGGTTAATTTTATCCATAAGTGGCGTGACTTGCTATTAAATGGCGACTCCGAACGACAGATTTTTGAAAAAAATTTTCATGTCAATTTCTTTTTTCTTCTCAGAGTTTTGCCAGAAGGTTATTGAGTGGAACTCGCCGAAAGAATATGTTTTCAAATTTCGTTTTGTTCGAGATATCAGAGCCAGGTTTTGAACCACGGGCCAACATACAACCTATTAGACTACGACGGATTTCGATGTTTGTCTTGATTTCATTGAGATTTGTTTGTAATTGGAAGATCAGAGCGAGGTGCATATTCAGCTCTAAAACATTCAATCCATTTCACAGCTGCTTATCCAGGTACAGCATGGTCTCCCTTAACTTTACATGTTTTTCCAGGAGACTGTTTTATAATCGGAGAGCAAAACATAAGGCTTAAGTACTGAATTTTTAATAAATTTTTAGCGTTACAATGGAAAACTTTTCTAATTTTTTTTAAGAGATTCAAATTTATTTAAAATTCTTAAACGAATTCTGCCACTAGACCATCTCACATCTCTATTAGAGAAGAGAAAAATGATCGAAAGTGTAAATTATCGATAAAAATAAATTGCCTATGAAATTACTTCCTCGATTTCTTGATTTTGCTTTTAAATTCAATACCATATGCATAGATTATCTCGAGTCATATGACAGACTGTAGATTTCTGAATTCTTTTGAGCATATTTTCGTATGCCCAGGTTAATTAATCATCAATTAACGTTATTCTGTCATCATAAAGTGCCCTTTTTTTCTATTGGCAAGCAGCAGCGGCAGCAGCAGCAGCCACAGCTTAAGTTATTCATTAAAATTCTTGAACAAACAATCAATTTTCTGTTGAACATTAAAAGAGAATTAAAATTGATTTTCAAAATGAAAAACAGCTCATTATGAAACTATTTTTGAAGTGTAGCCTTTAATACTCTTTTTTTTAAAGCAAATAAAAATAAAAAAAATAAAAACATAAAGGTGCGCCCTAATGAGACAAAAATTATTGAAATATCTTGAATAGTTTTATCGCTTTATCAATTTAAGTGAAACACTTTGTTTCTTTTGCCTCTTTCCACACTGGCTTCCCTAAGCCGCCGTTCAGCCAGGAAAAAAATACAAGAAATTAAAGAAGAAGAGATAAATTGTGTTTAAAAGAATAACAAAAAAAAAACGAATTTTTTTTATTTAGAAGATAAAATACTCTCACACACACACAAACGTTTACGCATTTATTCATATAATTGGCTACAAAATTCATTAATAAGGGCCAAAAGGTATTTGACAAACACGTTAAACAAGCAAACAAACTACACATACGTAAAGGTAAGGTATACGCATACAAGAGCAAGAAATTGTTTTTTGTTTTTGTTTTTTAAGTTTAGTTTGCTTGTGTTGTTCTTAACGGTTTTGGTATTTGGTCCTAATCAAAATTCCAGTAGTCATGTTACTCTCTGTTCGATGATGCCTTTAAAAAAAAAAAAAACTAAAACGTGCGACAAGAGGATAAATTACGTTCGGCATACCTTACCTTTCGCTTTTGTCTTCTTGTTTGTTTCCCCCTTTATTTGTTTTCATTTCTGTTTCTGTTTCTGTTTTTATTTTTTCTTTGGTGGCTTTTTATTATCTTTTTGCGGTCTGCCACCAGAACTCAATCCTTGTGTAATAAGTATTAGGCAGGCAGGCTTTTTTGTACGTATAAATTATAGACTCTATTCACACACACACACACACATATTGATTGTATGGGTCATTGCTCTTTGTGGGTAAACATTTTTATTTAAATGATTCCTTGGGTTAATTTTGATAGACTTTAAATGATAATATCTAAGGAAGAACACACACATGGATACGTGGGTGACCTTTTTATGTGAAGGGGTTAGAAAGATTACTTAACGATTACAATTGTATTGCTTTTTAAATATTAGGGGGAATAGATTTATAAGCATACATACATACATACATAATTGGTCATTACAACCCGTTCAGTTAGCATTACAACCTAGCTTCTCACGCCACTTTTGTTTTGGTTGTTAATTTTATACATGAGTGGCGGAACCTATAGTTTAAAGTCGAATTCGAACTACAGATTTTTTGAGAAACTTTTCATGTCAAGTTTAGTTATTCTCAGAGTTTTTGCCAGATATCTGCTGAGAGGAAGTTGCCGAAGAAATATTTTTCAGATTTCGTTATGTTGGAGATGTATGATCTGGGGTTTGAATCATGGCCTAACGTCTAATAAGTCAAAACACTACCTACACTACTAGACTACGGTGCCTTCCAGATATGCTGCCAGGAAATTCCACAAAATAACATCAATAGAGTGAGAGATTGAGAAACATCAGCAATGGAGATCACAGGAAGTGCAGACAGCACACATCTTGAGAAAAAGTATGGAACTCAATGAGCACCGTTGTTTACAAGTCGGCTCAATACGAAAACTTAATATGTTTACACAGGCAAATTTGTTTCTAAGCAATAGGAGATAGCAGTCCTACACTAATATCTAGACTTGTGGAACTGAAACATAGAAAAGTAATAAAACGTAGGGGTCACATACTCCTTCGAATAAAATCGTTCACTGTACAGTTAATAAAACAAAAACGCTTTGAAATCTTGCCAAATTTATTTATTTTTGTTATGAAGTTCAATTGTTCCGGTTAAAAAGGGCATATTATTTCACTCGTATTGCTGCCATGTTCGACCTTGCAGTACCTCATTCAATAGGACTAGGTTTTGTGCACTTTGTTCGTTTTATGGAATTATCTTGGATGGATCACGAATGTTGCCTTTCAATACTCAATGTCCTTCGGTTTTCGGCGTAAAACACTTTAGACTTAACGGCGGCCCACAGAAAAATAGCCAACAACATGTTAACAATTTCGCTATTAAGAACGAGCGCGATGAAAACGTTTGACGCAATAAATCGGTGTGTGCCAAGAGTGTTACAAAGTGCAACTGTCCTGTTAAAACAACATCGAATCTTGGCGCAAAAAATATGGGACGTGCCCCGCTCCCATAAACCGTACCCTAAACCATCTTCATAATAGGATTGGTTTTGTAAGACACGAGTAGGTTTAGGAGCTCCAAAACGAGTAATGTTTGCTTATTAACGTACCCAATCATAATACCACGACCGTAGTCTTATTAACGTTCCCGAGCAAGATGGAAAATGAAACTTCACCTGAATCATTTGTTGCGGAATCGACATCATTTGTGGCAGATTCGCGTTGGCCCAAATGTACAGAGTGAAAACCAAGTGAATGGTCCATAGCGGCTTCTTGAACGAATTGAACATTGTAAGGCTTCATACGGAGACTTTTTCGCAAAATTCAACGTAAACTGATGCGTGAAATGTTTAATTCTTGAGAACGATGACGAATTGAGATTGATGGATTCTCTCGCACACTCTCAGCCACAGCTTTGATATTTTCGGTTGTAGGCACTGTACGAGCATGCTTACGTCTTGGTACATTAACAATGAAACCAGTTTCAAGAACTTTAGTATTAAACTTGCGTGTAGCAGGCACTATTGGTCCTTCTCTGTGACCAAATTTTGTACGACATTTTCGTGTTATTTCAGACCAATTGACTTTGTTTTGGAAATAAATTTCCAATAAATCCCAACGTTGCAAAAGCATAAATCAATACATTACCTTCAGTGGAGATTATATGACAGAGTAGGATGAAACCAGGATAAAAAAGTTTTAAAAGATGTTAGGACTCCCATGTCCAATATTGTTTGAAATCGAACAAGTTTGAATGTAAGTTCTCAACGTATTAAGATTTATTTTAAAACATTTACTACACGATTGTTTCATACAAAATGGATCTACTCTAGCTATTTTCAGAAATTCATGTTTTCAATTGGTTTTTTCAAAAATTTCTTTCTTTACAGATGGCCATTTAATCAATACAAAATGTTCCCAGGGCCACTTT
>QOCX01000944.1:18187-32315 GCA_005959815.1 Sarcophaga bullata
TTAAGAGATTGATGATAATCGAAACCACAACCCCTACATTCGCAGATTAGAACACTACGTACTACATTATTAAGCCAACAATTCTAAGTTGTGTACTTGTATATTGTACACTATCGTCACATAAGCCGAATTGAGCCTGAACGAAAATGTAAATGGTGTAACATCGTTTAACATTAAAATGTTAAACAAAAGCTATAAAAAAAGTACACCAATCGTGGTTTGAACATCTCCAGAACAATAGTGTAATAATTGTTATTGTTTATCGCAAAGGGCATAAACAAAGAAATAACAAATAAAGCACTTGTTGTTGTTAGAATAAGTTGTGAACAGTGGCACACAAAATTGTGTGAATAATAAAGAATTTAATTAAAACTGAACACAAATTTATTTTTATTTGTATTTGCAATCTACGAGCTTATATTTCAAAAGTTTTTAAAAGGTAAAAACGTTACAATTGGTGTCAGAAGTGGGACTGCAAAATCTAAAAGTAAAAATAGATAATTAAAAAAATAATAATAAAATGACTCTCCGAACTAAGAGTGGAACGGCTTAAACGAGAGTTGGGTAAATTGGAGCTGCCAAAAGCAGGCACGAAGAATGAACTCCAAAGGCGGCTAAGGGAGAAACTTCAGCATCAGGGCTTCGATATCCATTCCTACGAGGATGAGGAGGAACGAGAGTTACAGGCCCCTGCAACCCCCAGCATAATGGACATAAGTTCGTTGCTAGCTGCTTTGACGGAACAAATGCAAGCTTCCAGAGTCGAAAATCAAAAATTTCTGCCTGATACTGATAAGAAATTGGAAACATGCAAAAGTTATTTGCTGATGCTGATCAGAAATTGGAAAAAATGTAAGCAGCAATTATGACGAAAATAGGCAATAAGGAGCAAAACTTATTCACAAAAATTGACAGGAAACTTGAGTTGAAGCTGCAGGCAATACAGGAGTCCGCCGACAAAAGAATAACTAGTGTCGAGGAAACGGTGTTAAATTTAGAAAAGACCGTCGACACGAAAGTGATCGATTTGGAAAAGACCGTTGACGGAAAACTCGTTATGATGGCAGAGAAGATCAACAACCTCCAGACGGAACAGTGAGAGTCGTATCAGAAGTAGTCGCGCACACCATCAAAGTAAGTGAGTTCCCCCTATCCCGTATTTAAATTCCAATCGAAACAGCTAGCCAGCAGAACGATGGGAAAATGAGGAGAAGGCTTTGGAACTGATTTTGGCGTTAAAAGGTGTCGCAGCTGAGATTCTAGAAACCATGCCAGCCAGTCAGCAGCAGAACCAACTACAACGACTTAATGGTGGCGTTGCAGTGTAAATTACCAGGATAAAACCACCCGTTGTTAGACAACTTTAAAACCGAGGCGTTTGTTAATGGAATACGTGACCCAGACATCAAACTAGTGGTATGTTCCACACAGAAGGCAACCTTTGCAGAGACCCCCTGGCCTTTGCACTAGCCCAGGAGACCGCTCTTATGATCTCTAGGAATGCCTTCTAAATAAATTTAAGAAAATGATGAGGCAAGTTTTGGTGAAAAGATCGGTCATTCCCAAAGAAATTGCAAACCGCCACGCAAAAGATCAATATCCGTCTCACCAGTAAGGAATAATCAACGGGCGGGCAACAAACCATCTCCACAAGAGTCCCCGTTAAACTAAAACGAGCTAGCACTGAGGCACAAGTGCTGGCTCTCACAAGTAAGGGCCCCACAATCTCCATATCAGTTATGCAACAAACCAGCAATAACCTTACGGCGTGCGGGTATATAAATGACAGACAACACACCTTCACTATAGACCCCGGTGCCACGCGTTCTATCATCAGACCATATGTAGTGAAGTGGAAGTGTGAGGTACTGAGTAATGTAAGACTACGGACAGCTACCGGAGAGTCTGCCACCGTC
The DNA here is from genome assembly GCA_005959815.1 of Sarcophaga bullata. Lineage (NCBI taxonomy): Eukaryota > Metazoa > Arthropoda > Insecta > Diptera > Sarcophagidae > Sarcophaga > Sarcophaga bullata. The sequence continues at coordinate 20,104 of QOCX01000944.1, forward strand.
CACGGGAAAACAGAGGGGAAGGTGACTATAGCCAACATTTGTGTAAGTCATGTCTTTATTGTTGCTGATATTGAGGACGAGGTAATCATTGGTGCCGATTTTATGATAGCTCATGGCATCAATTTGAATTTGGAGCTACAGATAATGAGTTGGCGAAGTGTGGAGATCCCTCTTGACGTGGAATACAAATAGCAGGTGCACGCCAGAAGGTTAGTTGGTGTCGAACGACACAAATTACCACCTGAGAGTGAATCGTTGATATGATCACGCGTGGAGGGAGATTGTGAGGAAAACCGTTTGTGAGTTGTTGAACCAGAGGAAATTCAGACGAATTTTTGTCAGTAAAGGCCCTCGTCAAATCCACCGAAAAGAAAATAGTCCCGGTGAGAGTACTGAATCTATCAGGTCAGGAAAAAGTCATCTGTAAAATTTCCGAGGTAGGCCAATGTGCCCCAGTAGATGCAGTGATAAACAGGTAACGATTGCCGGAACCAGCCGAAATGGCAACTAAGGACCAACGGGAATCGATGAAAATGTTGAGAAATGGGTAACAGGTCTAGCAGCTCCAGAGATAAATAAAGCCAAAAAGCTGCTAAAGAGGAACCCTTGCGCTTTTGCCACAAACAATAAGAGTCAAGGTAGAACAGCCATGGTCAAACATGAAATTGATACTGGGGAAGCGAGACCGATAAAACAGGCACCCAGAAGCATACCACTTGCGAAGCATAATGAGGTTAAGGAGCTAGTCGACGAAATGAAGAGGAGCGGTTAAAAAGTCATTGGGTCCATGGAGCTCACCTGCAGTCTTGTTTGAAAAGAAAGATGGTTGTACAAGGTTCTGCGTAGACTACAAGAAGCTGAATGACGTCACTAAAAAGAATAGTTACCCGCTACCGAGAACTGACTACGCGCTCGACACGCTAGCCGGAACTAAGTGGTTCTCCACATTGGATCTACAACGCGGATATTGGCAGGTGGATATTGTAGAGAAGAGCAAGGAGAAACTGTGTTCAGTGCGTACGGCGACTTGTGGCGATTTAAAGTCATGCTATTTGGACTCTGTATGCTCCGGCCACATTCGAACGGTTTATGGAACGAGTACTAAAGGGACTGCATTGGAAGACTTGCCTGGTGTACCTCGATGACATAATAGTTATGGGCAGGACTTTCAACGAACACCTTAAGAACCTGGGAGACGTTCTGCAGCGAATATCAATGGCCGGAATAAAATTAAGGATAAAGAAATGTGCATTCTTCCAAAAACAAGTGAAGTATTTGGGCATCTTGTTACAGCAGATGACATATCCACGGTCGGCATAGCCGCGTCCCCAGAATCTTCATGAATTAATGGGATGAATCACAGGCGTTCCAGACACTAAAAGACCTATTGTGTGCTGCACCAGTTTTGGCGTATCCAGTTCCAGGAGAAAAATTCATTTTGGACAGTGATAGCGGATATGGTATTGGTGGTGTACTTTCCCAAGTGACCAAAGTCGTAGGCTATTATAGCCGAAGCCTGAACGGAACTATTCTGTGACCCGACGTGAGTTATTTGCAGTGCTGCAATGCGTAAAACATTACCATAAGTACCAGTATTGCCAACATTTTCCACTAAGGACTGATCATACCGCACTGAGATGGCAGCTACAATTCAAGAGCCCTGAAGGACAGCTATCACGGTGGAATGAGTGCCTCCAGACTTACGACTTCAGCATTGAACACCGAAAAGGCATAAAACATGGGAATGTTGATGCTCTTTCACGTCGACCTTGTAATTTGGAGTGTAAACATTGCACGAGAGCCGAAAAGAATGAATCTACCATCGACATCCGGCTAACACAAATCTAAGCCAACGAAGACTGGACCGAAGCACAAAGAACCGACCCAATATTGGCGAAAATTATAGCAACTAAGGAAGAGGACAAACGGGCTACCAGAAATGAAACATCCTCAGAGGGCCCCCTTACAAAAGCATATTGGGCACAATGGGACAGTTTAAAAGTGATAAACGGATGATTATATCGACAATGGGAAAGCGCTGGTGGCAAAACCTTATTCAACCTAATAGTGGTGCCTTCCTTCAAAATGAAGGAAGTCTTAACTGAATTCCATAATGGAGCCAGCGGAGGGCATCTTGGGGTAACAAATGTCTTTGTTAGAGAGACTAAAACAACGTTTTTATTGTTGAATTTTTTTACTATTTTATTTATATTTTATTTATTTATTATACCCAGTGTATTGCAGATAAAGGTCCCGTGAGAAGAAGTCGAGGTCAGGCCCTTTTCCTGTCAGCAATGTCATACCCAATCAAGAGACAAACACAGTAGTAAATATTTTTGTAAACAACTGGGTATGCCGCTACGGAGTTCCGATCACGGCAGAAATTTCGAGTCAGCGGTGTTCAAGGAAATGTGTCGAGCTAGGCGCTATTTAAGAAGACTCTAACAACGCCGAGCTCCCACCCACAGCCGACGGAATGGCAGAGACGGATTCGACACGAACACAGGTCCAAAGCGTTTCTGACTCCGGCATACCCCCGATCGGCGATCCATGATTTCAACCACTATACTCATAACCTACACTCGCAAGCGGTTACCTACTCGTCCGTTGCGGCGCACATAAATCAAAACCTGCGTGGTCGACTTAGAGATTCGCTCGTTAAGCAAGCCCACAGACCATGGGATGCCCACCCAGATGTCAACCGAAAAACAGAAGAGCTAAGTGAAGTATCGCCAGGACGTTGGCCATGCGGCACAAACTGCCTCTTTGGTACATTCATGGTTTACGTCTTAACTCATAGAAAGCCGTTTTAAATTGCTGCGATACATATACTGAACACTGTTAATTTTCTTAACTTAAAATAATATAAAAAAAGTATTTTATACAGAAACCTACAATGACTCTTTTTGTAATGTTTCTTTTTTTGTGCTCCCAAACACCAACTCATTAGAGCACACAAATCGAACTGACGACGAATACACATAATTGCACTGGACTTGCTTGAGTCACACCGAAAGTGGTACCGCGCAATCATCTGCGTTTGCTGCGTAATCTTCATACATCACATATTTAACAATCATAATGTAGGTTGGGGAATCTTTAACATCTCTGTAACCAAAAAATGATTTTTCTTTAATTATTATTGTTATTATTATGACTTTAATACGTATGAAAATACTTTGAAACAAAATAAATAAAAAAATATGAATTTTGAGTGGCAATGTAATGCAAATGCCCGTTTTGGTAATTTTCTATTCATACATAAATCTTTTTATTCTTTAAAATTTTTAAATACATATTCTCATGAATCTAATACTCTTTTTTCTTATTATTACTATTCTAACTAGAGATATTGATTTGCAATTTAATTAAAAAAATATTTGAATAGAGCAATATTTGGCTCTACTTATATCTAAATTCCATACACATTGACTTAGATTAAACCAAAAATGTAATATTTCATTATATTACAAGAATAGAAACAAATATAATAATAACATAAAAATTAAGAAGTAAATATAACTTCTTCCAATTAAGGCTCAATTGGTACTTTTTGAATTTTGCTTTTGCTTAAAAACACTCATCACTGTTCTGAACAGATAACTTCGTGCAAATGTCTGTATAGTTATTTCTTTGCATTGTGTTGTGTTCGTGTGTGTGTTGCTTTGTGTTCTGTTTCTGTTTTGTTTACATTCTTCGTTGACATATGCCCCGTTTTTAATGTTTCTACACAAACGTTTTCAAGGCTACGTACGTTACGATTTTACGTTTCTTACGCTTTACTAACTAACCTTGAAGTCAGAGTAGAAGTTCAATCAGTCTTGTGTGAAGACGCATTGCGTGTGAAGAAAGCAATCGTGGTTTGAAGATCTCCGTTACAAAGGTCTACAGAACAACTGTGTAATAGTTGTTATAGTTTATCGCAAAGGATATAAACAAAGGAATAACAAATAAAGCAATTGTTGTTAGAATAAGTTGTGAACAGTGGCACACAAAATTGTACGAATAATAATGAATTTAATTAAAACTGAACACAAATTTATCTTTATTTTATTTGCAATCTACGACCTCATATTTTTAAAAGGTAAAAACGTAACAATATTTTTGAACAATGGTATCCATCTAGTATCTATTATTTCGCCCATTAAAACACTTAAATAATAATGTAGGCCTTGAATTCTTAAATTCATATGTCATAATATTAAATAATAAGAAATTGCATAGTAATTATAAATTATAGCTAATTATAAATAAATATTCCTAATAACAAATGTAATTTAGTAAAAGTTATAAAATGCAACCAAACAAAACGAAGTCGCGTAGTTTAGCAGGTGGTCGCGTAGTTTACCAGATCAGACATCCAAACGACAAATGACAATATATTTCTTTGGCGACTTCCTCTCAGCAGATTTCTGTCAAAAACTCTGAGAGGAAATAAAATTGCTATTAAAAGCTTCTCTAAAATCTTTAAACTGTAGGTCCCGGCACTCATGTATATACAACATGAGTTGTGCGAGAAGCTATGTTGTTTTCCTGACTGAATGGTTCTAATGAGCAATTATGTATGCTATGTATAATAAAAGTAAATAATAATAAATAAAACATGAATGATAATAAATACAAAATCAAATAAATAACAAATATGTAGTTAAAAAACATTTAACACATAAAACTTTAGTAAAATACACAAAAATATAAAAATAATTAATACTGCAGAGTAATGTATAACGAGTAATAATAATACAAAAACATAAATAAAAAATATTATGGTAAGTGAATACAAAACAGAGATTACACCAATATTAAAAGTTCCGAGATATGGATTCAGTAGGTGCTGTGGGCGCAGTATATGTTTTATTGTTATAGAATGGAACAAAGTTTGCATATTTGATAGTGACGGGTAAAGTTATAGCGAGCATAGATTCTAGCCGTTTTAAGATGAATACTAGATTGAAACGTATTCCAAAAAATTAAAATTAAATAAAACATACAAGTAAATACATACTTGGAGTCACAAAACAAAACATTCATTGTTTTATATATCATTATCGTTCTGCGTAATACTCGCAGTCTTCTTAGGTTGGGACCTTTCTCGCCTGATCGAGCGTTGTTGTTTCCTTGACATTTTGGATGCGACAGTATTATTGGATACTTTAGATGCTGTCACACGTATTGCGTTTTAGATTACTTACATGTCCCGTAATTTTTTAATATTAAAAAAAGTTAATTCTAATAATTGTTGATGTCATAATTTATTTATTTTGTTTTTTTAATTACAGCCCGTAAGTTGTTGAAAAAATACTCTATTTAAAAGTAAAATATTCATCACATTAGAAAACTTTCGCCAGTTTTACTGTTTAATTTCTCACGACATCCATGGTACGTGTATTAATTTTATACAGTATGGCGGTTTGACGTCGACTCCATATGACAGATTTGAGAAGCTTTTTGATGGCAATTTTATTTATACTCAAAATTTCTGTCAGTTAACAACTAAGGAAGGGAAGTTGAAAGAAATATTTTTTCCTTTACTTCCTTTTCAAGATGTCAGAACTGATGTTTGAACTCGGAACCCTTCTCTAAGAAGCCTTAATAATAAGTAAAGATAATAATACAATAGTAAATGTGGTCGCCGCTTTTACAACCATATCGAAGTTTATAAGTATTGTTGTCCAATGACAGCCCTATCCTTGACATGGAGAAAACCTCTTTTAATGGATTATTATCAAAATTGCTAATGAGCGGAGAGATTGCTTAAATATTACAATTTACCAGGGTAGGTTAGGTTAGAACGTCGGACGTGTACCTGTCATAAGGGGTAAGTACAATGCCCGGTTTTGTACAGAAAGGTCCTTAAGATGACGGGATAAAAAGGGAGGATAAAAAAGGAGAGGAAGTAAGGAAGGGAGAATAGGAGGAATTACACAGACATTTACCAGGGTAAGGCGACAAGTAAAGTTGACGGCGTAAGAACTGAATAAAAAGTTTTTGATCTTTGCTATTTAAATATAATTGAAAACTGTGATCGGAACTCTGCAAACAGTTAAATCGATGTGTGCTAAGATAAAAGATGAAAATAGGAAAACTTGTCACCAAAAGCTTNNAAAGGCAGGCAGAGAGAGAGAGAGAGAGAGAGAGAGAGAGTGCTTTGCTATTACACTATGGCGTCATGTTTGTCAAACATCATGCACTAAATCGTGTTTGTGTTTATGCTCTGTGTGTTTTGTAGAATAACTATGACATCCAGTTGACAGTATGAAAAAGACAAAATATGAAAAAATTTTGATATTCATCAGGTCAGGATTGCGGGTGAAGATCGGTAAAGTAATAGCTGCTTAATAAACGAAAACTTAATGAAGAATAATACAGTTAAGATACTTTTACATGATAAATTAATTACCGTGATAGAGAATAAATATAATTGATAATGAAGAAAAGCTGCTGTTACTTGACTTATTCAGCAACGTCTAAATGAATGCTGGAGGTGGATTTTCCGAAAGGCAACACTTAAACCCGTGTTGCCAGACAGTAAGATATTTTAAATGTAGTCGAAGTAGAAATAAATGGAACCATTTCTTTAGGCCATTAGTATTCTAGGAATTATGGATTTGAAGGACGCTCTTGACAGTCCTTTGTGGCCACACAATTATACGTTACTAGAGGAAAAATTGTATATACTGGAATATTAGAACAGCTATCTATCCTAAGCCCAGAACTGTATATATAATATAACTATCATGGCATTTTGAGAATGGGAATATATCAAAACATTCTTTTCTTTTTCATCTTACTAGGCTATGCATGCCTTTCGATATGTGCTGAAAATTTAGTCTGTTTTATTTCCAATGTAGAGCAACAACTATTTCTCAACTTAGGAAGTGAGTCTAGAGCCCTTTTTGTTACAAAACTCCACAATAATAATTTATGATTCAGCAGGACACGACTTTAATTATTAATAACAGTTCTTGCACAACAAATTTGTTTATGTCGATAGTTATTGAAGTAGTGAATTTGGGAAATTTTATTTAGGCTTGCTTTCGTCAAAATTCCCCAATTTGATGACATTTCTTCTCTAAGAATTACTATTTTAAGAGAAATGTAAAAAAGGACTGATAAGATGCTATCAAAAACCTTTTTCAGTAATACCAAAGATATGATTTAGTTTAATTTTCAAATACAGGTTATCAAATTGAAAAAAATTATTAATATATTAATAGTTGTTTCTTAAAATGAAAATAAATAAATTTGCCTTATAATTATGAAACACTGAATAATGAGACATGAAAGGATAAATAAATCTTCAAAAGCAACCTGAAATATTAAAGTTATATGTTAAGAGATATTTAGAAAATAGATATTTGGCATCTATATTACCAGTATCTGCATAATACGAGAAAGGGACTAATTGAAGAACGGAATATTTATATAATTAATTATAATTCAAAAAACATGATGTCACGAGTCGGATTTCCTTGTGGACCAAAGCGATGTCATAGTTTTAGACCAATATGAAAATCAATGAGAATTACAGGGTTCTTAGGAAACGACTATGAAAAAATGAAAACAAAATACCAGAAGAGGAACAAAATGCGCTTTTTTAGTTTATAACCCCAACAGACCACTCTGAGTAGAAATGAAGCAAGTAACAGTGAAGTATCATTGTATTGTTTGTATAAATAATAATAATCTAAATAATGTTAAAAATTAACAATAATATGTTATACATATATGTATATGTTTTAATAAATCTTTGCATTAACCGCAATATAGTTTACAAGTCTCTTTTTCTGGAAGTACTTAAATCTGATCAATTCATGTATATAAAACTAAGTAACAGTAAATAATTCTATATTGACGTATATACAGTTAAATAATAGAAAATAACGATGCTAAAGTACGCCAGATACAATAATACTAAGTATAAAAGTAAGTACAAGAACACAATACAATTGTTAGTTAAAACATTTAGTAAATACTCACTTTTACACTCAAGACACATTATATTCGTCTTTCTCTCAATTAAGTACTATCAATCACAAAACGATTTTAAGTTGAATTCACCCATGTTGTTTAGACACAACTTTTCTGCGAACAACATCGGTGAATTCAGCCTTAACCTGCTTTCATGAAATTTAATATATTTTGTAAACAAAAGAATGTGTTTTATGTTTGGCGAGCTATATGTGAAATTATGTTGTTATGAAATTATGTTATAATGTTATAAACACATCCGTGTCACCAAGTAATACGCAACAATTTTGGAATTGCTTAAAACAAGCAGCATGCGTTTTAATTATTTTAAAGGCAGCAGCGTCAAAGTATAGTCAAAATAAATGTTTTTAATAAACGGGCAGTACCCCGTTTATTATCGTGGGCACAAATAGAAATTAACCCAAGTGCGCAGCAGCTGCATCGATACCTGTTTGCGAACTGCCTTTAAAATAATATTTTTTTTTTAAATAATTATTTTCATATACACGCATGTAGTCTATATTTTATAGGTCGCTGCACTGCACTTGGTGTTTCAAATGTGTTTAAAGCATAAAACAAAAGTATTTGACGAAATGATTGACTTTTGGCTATAACTGAATATATTTGAGCACTAAATGCCAAAGTTTAAGTTTCTGAGTATTTTCAGAATTTTCAGTGCTTCCGTAATTTTCATTTTTATGATTTTATGAATTGGACATAACATTTGAGAAGGTTGATCCTACCTTGATTGCGATTACTTGCTGGGTTATGTTACTTTCTATATTGTTCTGGCGAGCGACATACGTAGACTAAGAAATAAAACTCTTTCCAAACGAATTCAAAGTTTGTTTTGACGAATTTTAAGTTGAGATAATATTTTAAACTCTACTCGGATCTCAGATTCTAAGTTTTAAATATTTATAGCAAATATTATTTGCTGAGGAGCAATCGTCTTTTATTTTAATTAAAGTTTTCTATTTTACTCCATATTTCTTAAAAGACAATTTTTTAAAAACTTTTAGTTTTTAAACTTCTTAGCTTATCTGGCAGAAACGAAAAAAAAGAAGTCGTCCACACATACACGTTTATACAATCTGCTACAAAAATGGTTTACCTTTTGTTTTAGTCTTTTTAGAATGTATGGAGTTTCGTTCGATTCCATATCTAATTGTATTCGTAATATATTCTTTCAAACGAATGCTTAGTGGTTTCATAGGGCATATATAGTAATAGTAGTAGAGTTTTCTTTATTAAATTTAATTCATTATATAATTTCAATGACAATAAAGCTAATATAGCTTGGTAAGGCAAAAGGTGTATCCAATAAGTACCTCCATCAAGCATTTGATGACTTTCAGTATCTGTTACCGTTGTACGTCTTAAGGTTTAACTCTGATTGCCATTAGCACTGGGTTAGTTCTTACATAATGCTTTGTTATTTCTGGTTCTCGTAAATTACGCAAAGCACATAGCTTTATCTCACCTTCTATAAATTCCTGACCTACTTTTAAGTGATTTTTTTAAATGATCGTTGTACGTGTGCAGATTAAGCTCATCTGCTTCACTAATTTTTAGCATGCTTTACTTCACTCCATTTTATAATGTCGTCTTGCAGTAATTTGTCTTTAAAGTTCTTAGTTTTCTCCATGCTGTTTGCGCGTATGCACTGAAAAGTCTGCTTCATCTGTCACTGCCTGTATATAGTTGTATGATGTAAAGCAACATGTTATTTTTATCGATTTTTTTGCAGTATGTTCGTCAACTTCTAATAAGTGTGCTAAGTAAATGGTTTGTTAAATGTAGTATATGTAGTATTGTTTGTTAATGTAGTTCACATAATTGCTTTTAGCTTATTTTCAAGAATTTTGGTAGTTTGTTTTGATTTTAAGCAAATGTAAAGGGAAATGGGAAAAACATAAATTTGTAACGATCTATGAAGATATATGCATCGGCAAAAATATTGTTTTTTCTAAAAAATATAATTAGATGACATATTCTGTATAGCATAGTCCTGCTTACTGATGCAAACAGATTAATTCTAATAGAATAAATAATAGTGTTAAATAAGAGGTTATAAGAATGAAGTGCGCTTCGACAAAGTATTAACATAGTAAAGGAGTGTAATAATAAAATTATGAAATGTTTCTAATATTTCTTCAAGGCATTCATTTCAAAGATTTAATTTTCATATTTCCACGGACAAAGAATGGTCGTTGTTATTTATTTTGAACTTCTTATGCAGAATTGAATGTGAACATATTCAAATCAAATGGCATACTTTGTTTATCTATGGAATGGAAAATAAATATTAAAGCAAATTCTGAAATATTAATTGAAACATTAATCCTTCAACACGTCTATAATATTATACTAGTACCTGTTTTGGTACCAGAGTTTTTGCTTTCCATCTCGGCAATAGATAAAATGGTATCTCTAAGTTCAATTGGAAATTTTTAATGTAAGAAAAATTTAGACTTAATTTAGTTTAAAGATATGCCAAAGAAAGGCATTAGAAATTTTGTTAGATTATTTTGTATTTTGTATTAATTGTATTCTCAATTTATATTTAAATTCAGGGTTTTCACTGTATGAACAGTCAGCATCTTTCTCTGAAACATCAGATGACAAGAGTTAATATATACCCCCGAATGAAAAAATCGAACCTGAATTTAGCATAGAAAAATAGGGGAATGCGATCAATATATGGCCAATAGAATACCAAACTAAAATCATGCGAACGAAATCAAATTCCGGAAATGGACCAAAGTGTGTTTTCAGTCAGTATACCCTGCACCCCGCATTCCACTCTAAGTGAGGAGTCAACACAAAACAAATAAAACTTGAGCACTTTAATTTAATTTAATATAATAATTTTTTAATAAAAGAAAAGGAATAGTTGTTTATATTTTAAAAATGGATTCATTTATTAAAAGAAATCATAAGCTTTGCAAAGTGAAAAAAATGTTTTATGACATGTGTTTCTATTCGTTTCATTCAGTTATAATAACATTAAGATTTCCACCACATCTAAAACAGGACAATGAACAGTATAACATAAACTACACACATGAAAACTTTTGAATAATTGTTTTCTTTTCTACAATTTGGAACCTGCTGCGTTAAAAATAAGTAAATGTTTGGGAACGCCCTTTATAAAGCAATAATTATAGGAAATATATAAGTATATATGTATATACAACATATTTTTTCTGTATTTGCAAATAATGTTTCGAAAAAATTTTTCTACTAAAAAATTCAATCAGTAGTAGCAGCTGGCAAAAAAAGCGTATAATTAGATCCTCGGAACGATATCGAAATACTTTTGAGATTATATAGGTATATATTATTCTATATTTAAATTTAGCTTTCTCCTTGCAATAGCTATAATCGTTTTGAATTGTGATTGCACAAAAAATACGGACTCTGGTTGGGCTACAGAAGAAAAAAAGAAAATAAACAAAAAATTTTTTTTAACAAAAGAATGAACAAATACACAGCCAAAGCGGGAGGCGGTCGACTTAACCAATAACATTAAATTGTTATTTCGTCTTGGTATTTTATTGTGGAGTTTTCTTTCCCCTTTTCTTCCTTTTGCAAAAAAAACTGCTGCAGTCCTAAAAGTTGTTAGTAAATGCATCATTTTTTGCTTCTTTAAATCTCTTATACATAGATTTTGCTATTTTTTCAATTACAGTTTTTTCAACTTTACAACCACGGCCACGTCCATAAAGTTGAAAAAAGGGAATTGAGAGTAGAACCAAAGAAAAGAGTACATTTTTTCTCAGTTTTTCTGCTTCTTTTCAACTTTTTGTTTCATACTGAACAAAAAAATTAATACAGCATAAAATTGATATTGCGCGATTTTAACTTGCATTTTTATTCCTGAGCATTTGTTTACAACTACCATAACCTACGTAATTTGTGTTAGTAAATGTAACTAAGGAACCAAGCAGGCAGGCGTCCAGCCGGTCAGTCATCTATCTGTCCAACCAACAAACCAACATAAACTTGGTTGGCTCCTTTTAATGCATCGGCAAATAAGAACTACTTAAGCATTGTTTTAGTACAGGTTTATCGTTGGCTGAAAACGAAATCATCCACCACCCTTAAAACACAGACAGAAAATATGAAAACTGTATATAAGATAATAAATAGAGACAAGGTTTTTAAGAACAACTACAAAATTTCAAATAAAAGTGTACGAACCAAATATGAATATATTACAGAAAATCGATTTTTGC
>QOCX01000944.1:32372-60599 GCA_005959815.1 Sarcophaga bullata
TATAAATATATACCCGAGTTAATATATTAAAAAAGTTTTGAACAGTTTTTGAATATTAAATAAAATCTTTCTAATTTGCGATAAACGTAGGTAATGTGAAGGCTCATTTATTTCGATCATATAATCTTACTTCGTCGCATATTAAGTGAATTTTTAGAGGAATGATGACTAAATTATTAAAAAAAAACTCAGTAGAAACACTCATAAACTACACAAAATGAAACTGAATTTGCCGAAACTTAATGTATGATGGATGATCAGGTGCTTTGGATAATTCTATATATATCAATATACCTAACAATTCCATTCTTCGTATAGAATGAGACTAAGGATAAGGTATTTTGGGTCGACTTATATATGTATATCTCAATATTCGTATATAAATCAGAGTTGTTGTTGCTTACTAGGGCAACCCTGTTTTTGAAATAGGTATGTGGTGAGCCTTATAAACTTATTTATTAAATTTAACATTGAATACATTCCGAGGCGTATTAAAAAATTACTTCAGAATTAATGTTAAAACGAGGAGGTGATTAAATGTAGTGTTGGCGAATTCCTCTTTTAATCCAGTAGACAAATAATTAATTCTATAAGGATTTCCGAAAACTTTTTCTTCGTGAAAAAAATAAAGAAAAACGTCCATCTAAACGTCGTTGAAGTTTTCAAGTAAGGATTCCATGAAAAAAAATTGTTCGTTGGTTCTCGCTACCTCATAGAGCAAATTTGGTGAAAGGGGCTTTCTTTTATTTCAAGAAATCTTTTTAAACATTATATACATTTCTGTATATTAATATATATTTCTGTAACTATTTTATTATGAATCATTTATTGTTAACAGTTATCATTATTTCTTTATATTTCTTTATATTTTTATTAAAGATTTTATTTTTTGATTCACTGCAGACTTTTAGTTTTCAAACAATGTTTTCCAAGTCATGTGCCACATATTGCGATAGTCTTTTCAGTCTATAGTTGTAGCTTTTTATGACAATATAACTATTTTGGATGTTTCGGTGGTATATATATTTTTCAGATGTTGGAGGAAATTTTAAATATGTACATAAACTGCTTAATTTCATACAGGAGCATTGTTTGTCGCTTAAAATTTATTCAAAAATTTAGCGCCAATGCCAAAGATAATATCAACGCACTCAAAGGTTCATAACTATTGACGAATAATAGTAGAGTTTTAAGGAGTCAAGACTGGAAAGAGTGTGTACATAAACTGCTTAATTTCATACAGGAGCATTGTTTGTCGCTTAAAATTTATTCAAAAATTTAGCGCCAATGCCAAAGATAATATCAACGCACTCAAAGGTTCATAACTATTGACGAACAATAGTAGAGTTTTAAGGAGTCAAGACTGGAAAGAGTGTGAAAAGTGCGACTAAATTCCAATGTTTTGCTACTTCTTTGTTTGATCAATATTGTGTAGGATATCGGATTATTTTTACCACAATATCATACGCCCAATAAAAGTACAAGTAAAAAGTACAAATTAATATAACCATATGTATATCTCCACACCACCATATTGTGTTCGTATTTGTTTCCTTGTAAACGGTGGAGATATGCATTTACTGAGGGGATTAACAAGACTGAGTGGCCTAAATAATGTGAGGCTGCATCAGAAATGGCTCAATTGAGGACTAGCAAAAACATTATACCTGGAGGATATTACTTTAAAATTGATAGATTAGGTCGGGTATATTGATATATTAGATTTTTTGAACGTACTTTATAAAATAGGCTGTAACTTTCGGAATATGTTTCTTTCTGTCATACTGGGAGATAACATTTACACACTATTTTTTTATATTTTGGAACTTTCTTACGATGTTGGAATAAATCACAGTAATGCCCCCCCCCCCTTTTACACTGTAGGTTAGTTTCGCTCTATAGGAAAACGCGTTCTAGAAGTATTCTCGTATAACATATAAACGATACTATACTAAGAAACTATGCTGTGAACGAATGCAAAAAATTGACATGTCAAACGAAAAACAAATAAAAAAGTTTATATTAATTTAATTAATTTACGTTTATAAAAACACAATTTACACAATATCCAACATTAACTTACTAAATTACAGAGATACGTTACGAAATCCCCGAGTTATGTGATAGAATATCCCTGTTGTATGGGGTATTACTGTAATCTTTATCTAGAAAAGCATGAGTGTTAAAAACACTTTGTGTAAATAAACCTGATACTTCATTATACATATGTACATGTGCATCATAATATACATTAAAATTTTTGAAAGGTGTATGGCATTTGTCATACAGACACAGTATTTACAATCAAATATTCGAAATAGCACATCATGTGTAAAATATTGTATAGAATTTTAATATTTTCGTTTAGAAAAGTAGATTATGATGGATCAATAATAACGATTCAAAATTTTACCAGCATGAGGAACTTTTTTTGGTTAGTAAAATGGTCGCACTAAAATCTGTTGAGTTTCATGTTTATTAACATATATTCGGTTACCTACGTTTATTTTAAATGTATTTCTATTTTATTTTCATTTGTCTTCGAAGTTATAATATTTTATGTCTTTTAATTTCATAGGTTTCATTTGGAATTGTGGTAACATTTATCATGTGCCTGTGTTTTTTGACAAAGTTCATTTTAAAAGGTATCAACATTTGTATACGTGCCAATGATCGTGGGCCTTACTTTTTCCTGCTCAATTGTCGTGCAGTATAGTACGCAAATTTTTCTCTTCTTCATGATAGATATGTGTATAAGTTAGGGGTTACCAAAAAATTTTTGGTCGTGTATTAGTGAGCAAGAGAGAGAAAATAAATTGAGAGAATTTCCTTATTTATTTACGGTCAAAGAAAAGTGTTAGTAATATACGCTATTTTAATTTTCATTTTAACATACATAAAGTTATATACCTTTGGATCAAAAATTAGGGAATGTTTTTTAGATATTTGGTGGGAGCAACTTTTGGTTCATAAATTTTCTCACCTACTAATAACAAACCTTTTAATTTTTCCAAAAAAATTTCTTTATGTCTACAAAAAAGCTGTTCCGTTTCCTTATCATTAAATTAATTAAATGTCTTAAAATATCATTTAAGAACATATAAGACATTGGATTTTAATAAAAGCATTTTTAAATATTTACTACTTAAAATATTTTTTGAGTGTAAACTTGAAAAAAATATCATAGCATCTGCCAACATGTGCACTTGCCGCAGTCTGATCGACGACTACATAAAAGAGCGCAAGCAATGTCAGTGTTGAAAAATTCAGTACTTTAGTACTTTTTTCAGTAGCTTTCCATTTCAAAAATATCGCAGTACTCCTGCGGCGCTTTCAGTCGTTTTTTATTACATATTTTATGTCTTGCGCTTTTCAACTATTAATGCATTAGCATCATGTTTAACGTATTGCAAAAGGTAGAATTAGTATTTAGCTCCGGTAATCCGCAAAAAGTCCGTTCGTTTTTAGAATACGAAAAGCAATCAGAATAATTGCCACTAAAAACGAACGTTTGTTCCATTTCATTCCGTCAACGTTTGACTAAAGGGAGTTTTTACGTTATTTTACGTTCCGAATCAGGTGTTTTTGTATAAATTTAACACATAAAATAAGTGGTGTGAGAAGCTAGGTCGTAATTCTGACTGAAGGATTGTAATTGCTAATTATGTGTGTATTCCTTTTTTTACAAAAGTACCAGTTAATACAAAAAAGTACTCTTTCAGTTATAGTTCAGTACCATTTCAACATTTCAATTTTGCAACACTGGTGTGAATTCTCTCTGCACAATTGTGCCATGAAATAGTAATCCCTGGTGTACGTACAAACGAGTATGTTGACACATACATCTGTACTTTGGTTTCTGTCCATTTTATACTCACATTCTATTCGAATACGAATGGTACGAACATTTATTTTTTAATGGCTTTTTTACTCTTCACTTTAGACAGGACATTTCGCTTATATTTTTTTTATTTGTTGTTCTTCTGTAAATGTTTGTGTGTTTGTGTGGTGTCTTTACTTCTATTGTTGTTAGTGAACGGAATGGAATTAATATTTTTTTCTTTTATTTTGCTCTTTTATCAATATAGTTTTTTGGCCTTATGTATAGTTTTCTGAATGGACTCTTTTATTATTATTTTTTCTTTTTTTCATTATACGTTTTTTGTTCCCTTGAATTTTTTCTCATTCGGAAAGAAATGAAGCCAATGGACGGCCTTGTAAGGCAAATACACGTTTATAATGCCACTCCCAAATGTTGGCAGGGTAATAGTAGAAAAAAATAAGAGGGACTAAAAGAATAGTAAAAAAAAGAAAAGAATAAAAACACCCATACAACATTTGTAACTACGAGTGTGCCTGTTTGCAGGAGAAAATATAAAAAGGCATTTTTTAATACTATTTTAACGCAACTAGCAGGCCAGTAATAGAGCTTGAAATTGAAATAAGTAGTAATATAAGTACGGGTAGAAATAACAATACAAATATTGAAAATAGTTTTGTTTGGTGGATGAATATGTAAATTTGAATCTGTGTGCAGAGGGGTGGTTGGTTGGCTAACGATTGGCATTTCTTGACCGAAAATATGCATCTGTAGCTTAGATCGTTTGGCTTTATTTAAAACTACAGATTGAAAAAATCGAAATACATATTAAAGTTGATCACTACTTAAATTTTTTGGTTATTTAGGGAATGTTAACCCATTACCAACCAGACTTCTGAAACATTCAAGCAATATGATTAGATTATGAGGAAGAAAAATGATGTGATAGAAATATAGAGTAAATAATGGTAATGAAATACTTAAATTTTTGTCAATCGTCTCTTTTACTGTATTTCAGTCACACCAATTTTTTGAATTTTAAGACTTGCTGTGGATATTACAATTTACCATACGTGAAATTACGACGAACGTCCACCAAAAGGAAGTTTGAGTTTGATCAGTCAATTACATTTTAACTATTGCGCAATAATTATATGAAACGACACCAATGGAAATAAAATAAACTTACTTTTGTTCTATTCTATTTATTTTTGCACATACAAAATGCACTCACACAATATGAACATGAACTTTTTCGATTAGAATTTTTTCTTTTTATATTTCGAGTTTTGAATGAAATTGTTTGCCTACTCCTATTTTTGGTGTTTTAATGATAAGAAGCTTTTTTGTTAAATTTTTAGGAAAACATTTTTTGATATTTGTGGTGAATGGTCGCTGGTATGCTTCGATATTTCCACTATTGTTTATTTCTAACAATAAATTTAAGTTTACGAAGTCAACATATATAAAAAAAACTGAGATAAATAAATAATAATAAATTCTTGTTATATTCTTGCTTCTAATTAACTTCTTTAAAGATACGCTAAAATATATTGTAAATTTTGAACATAACTGTGCTGGCGGTTTTTCTGTTTTTGCGCCATCTAACTTTTCCATTACATCGTTGAATCAATTTTAAGATTCAATTTAACTATGGCACCTTACGCCTTGCATATACAATTACTAATCTAGAGGGTTGCCAAAATATGGAATATACATTTGCAGCTTAGTACCAAGGTTACTCGCATAATATTTGAAGATCCTCCCTCTGACACATTCCTCTATTTGCGATAAATAATAGTCACTTTGTATGAGAGTTGCTATGTTCGCTCGAAGTATTCGAAAAAAAATATGTTATTCTACGCAACATGAAAAAAGATTAGTTTACTGGTGTGAACTTCTAACGAACGAACTAACCAATAAACCAACGCTCATGTACTTTACAATGTAATATTAGGGAACGAGTTTTCTAGACAATTTTAAGGTAAGACGAAGTCAGTATTGCGTTATTGCTCTAATGAATCAATTGTAGTGTTAGAAGTAGTAGTATTTAGCAAGATATTTCCACTCTTGGATAAGAAGTTAGTGAAGTATTTCCTGCACCGTTTTAACAAATTAATCACTTCTACGCAGCTTTCAACACTTGAAAACTATGACGGTTCCAACTGGCGTCGTTTTGAGCTTTCATGACGAGAACATCAAGAACTACTTTCTTCATCTGCAGTTAGAGATAATTTATTATTGATATTTATTATTGATATTCGGATATTGTATATAGGACAGATTCGACTTAAGTTCAAAAATATAACAATGACATATATTATAGAGGAGATTTTTAAAATGAACATAAATTATTGTGAACTTTTAGGCTTTAACAATGATTTTGAATAAAATAGTAATGTGAAGAAACTCATATACTTAGGTTTTATAACATTTATAATGAAAACGAAAATAAGCTCCCACAAACATAAAAATTATACTTTATATGCATACATACATAAATGTGTGTGGGTGTGGATAAGACTAAAATACCCTTATTAGCCCTTGCCTATACCTAAATAAATACTTTTGATGCCAACTCATCTAAAAATACTCATAAAGTGGAATTCATGAGAAGGTTGGATGTAAATCGAAAGCAGTTACTGTCGGCATCAGAAGCAATAATAAAACACATAACCTAAATCTCCCCAAATTGTTAAATGAAATAGTTCCTCCTTCCTTAAATAAACGCCAACAAGTTAATAGCATAACGAAAAAAGTATTGCCTGTCGCTGATCGGATTGTAAGATGATGACTAATAAAAATTTTGCATAACATTGCCAAGTGAGAGATTGATAGATTTTGAAATTATTAATCTTTAACAGTTATAAAAAATTAACTGTTCACGTTCTTATACATTCTAAACCATATAACCTGATTTTCAAAAAATTATAAATTTTTTCTGAATTTTCATTCAATTTTTTTTTTTTTTTGAAATATTATTTAGAATCACTTAATTAGATAAAAAGGATACAAAAAACAATACAAAAGAAAAAAAAAAACAAAACAATTTTGTTTGAAATATATAAAATAAAATTATGTTTATTTAACAAATCAATGTATTGAAAATTATTAAAAATTAAGAATAAAAAATAAATTAAAAAATGCAATAGGATTACAGTTAGAAAATTCATATGTATGTTAATAATCACTTTCAATATATTTTATATAAAGATGTATAAACTTAATGTATATGTTGGTGTATATGGAATAATTAATGTGTGTATGAAATGAATTTTTTTTGGATGAACAGTGTATGCGTTTTATATAATGGGTGCTATATAATCTATGGTATTCAAAAGTGTATTTTGTAGTACAGACTTCCAAACATTATGACGTTTAAATGTAACTATGCATGTCTTTTTCTAATTTTTTTTCTATTAGACAATATTCGTAATTCGCTAAAAAAAAATAATATATTTGCAAAATAAATATTCAGAAAATATTTTGCATTTGCAATTGTGTAATTTTATTATTGGGAAGTTTAAATCTGAGATCATCATTTCTAGAAACACATAATACAAGACCGCAAAAACAACTTGTTAATATAAATGATTTTAGATAATAAGATACAAAAAATCAGATTTAAAATTAATTTCCTACGCCTTTACGATCATTAAATTTAAATCATTTCTTTTTACATTAAAAATAGTTGAACAATTTGTAAGAAATCAAATTTGTTTTCTATATTCCAGTTTCTCTCTGTTTCATAGATGTAGATGTTATTTCACTCAATACAAATATATATTGTCATCTATGCTTCAAACAGCCTAATGTCTCATAGGCTTCTTATAGTATGTACACGCGGATAACACAATTTATGTTTCACTCTCTCATTTATGTTTTATAGCTCAAATATGATAACACATGTTGTGTTTCGCTAAATAAATTTTTTCTTGTTTGATTTTGAAACAAGTTGGGACAAACAGATAATCCATTATTTTCCCTAATTATTATAGCCGATTATCGCAAAACACATAGAAAAATATTTTTATGGAAAGCAAGAGTTCTATCAGATTTGTCACTTTAAACAATACTTTGATCGCTTATCGTTCGTGTACTATTTGGATGATCTTTGATATAAATTTTCCAATAAGCTTCTAAACTTCAAAACGCAGCGAATAATAAATATCTTTATTGAAATATTTAAATTATTGGAAAAAAATTGTCGTCTTGTTATGTTGAAAATTCTTATTAATTTTTTTTAGCACATTTTGCGAGTTTTATGACCTTAGGAGAAATAATGTTGAGTTATTTTTAAATTATTGTATAATTTCGATTTCTGATTTATTTGTTATGTTTGTGTCTATAACGTGGAAGAGTACTATACACAACGAAATAGATGCCAACTCACTCGTTGCAGGGTTGACCAGCATTCTTCCAAAGTACGTTCACTGATGGCAGCTGCACTATTTGAATGGGATAACTGTAGCTGTAGAAGGTCCACACGTAGGTTTTTCAAAAATTCGTCACATATTGAAAAAGAAAAAATGAAAACAAAAAAGAAAAACGAAATATTATAAGTGCCATTATTGTTGTTATTATAAGACAGAATGATAATTATTACTGTTATAAGTAGTATTACATAAAAACTATAGTAATTTTTTTCATAACTTATTACTATTTATCAGTGTTTATTATTACTTTTATAATTTTTTACAATTTTATTTATTATCTTAATAATCATTTATTTTATGGTAATTTATTTCTACATTCTATTATTATTTTTATTTATTATTATATATTGTTGTTACTGAAATTTGTTGTATTTTTATATTATTATTATATGTTAATATAAATTATTGTTGTTATTATTTATTATTTTTTTAAATTAATGAATTTTATGCGTCATTGTTTATTATAATTTGTAGTTATTTATTCTAATTTGTTTTAAGGACATTTGTGTATTATAATTAAATAGTAGTTTGGTTATTATTTATCAGNNNNTAAGTTATTCCTCGTTACAGATTATTGCTTATTTTAATTTAATATTTTTATAATTAAAGAATTATTAGTTATACAATATACATATCATTTTAAATATAATTAAAACGAAAACCTACTATACAGCAATTATTAAATTTTTTACAAAATGCTGATAAAATAATAAACAAAGTATATTTCTAATAATATGTCGCTTTCAAAACCGTATTTGAATATTTATAAAAAACAACCAAAAATTCGTCAAACTTCAAAAGTTATAATAAATAAAAAGTCACTTCATTAAAAAGTGAATTTTTAAACAAAGAATTCTTAGAACAAACTATAACATCCTCTAAACGTCGAAATTACTTAATTTTTTGGTAAATCTGGCTGCGATTTTTTACTATTTCTTTGTCAAAACGAATTTAAACATGTCCTTGTTACTAATTCTGCTTTTCCGAATTTGACTATTGAGATGTTCCCAAAAGTGTTCAATGCGGTTTAAATCTCTCAGTTACTTAGGAGGTAGAGCAACTATCCTTAAGCACACTGTATCTTTGACCAGTTGAGAACCCTGAGGTGCTTGCAAGCCTAATTCATACCTTCTATTTGCTTAAGTGAATTTAATTGCTTAAATAATCAATTTTTTCATGGCACCACCGTTATTGAAAAGCTCTCGCTGCGCTTTATGATGATTGAATTCATCAGTATTATTCTGTGCCATGGATTATGACCAGACGTCGGCACAAAGAGAACATGATAAAACTGTGAGTGTATTTGTGAGAGGTATGTGTTAACCCAGAGGAAAATTGTTAGTAATATTTTCAAGTGTAACCTAATATTTTCAAGTGTAAAGAGCCAGTTAGCCACACGTAACGTAACGTACCGTAAAAAACATTCTCTTTTTATCATATGGAAAGCAATGTAAACGTTTACCGAAACGTTCTCTCTCATTAGCAAAACGGGACGATCTGTATAAAACAGAATTCTCTCACTTTTTTAACGTGACATTTGAGATAAGAGTGATGGGGCTAGTGTATGCAGAGTTGCATACACTTATTCATAATCCAAACTTTTAAATGTTAATTTTTAATTTTTTTAATAATAATAAAATTATTATCAAGAATAAATACTTATTTGTTATGTTTTTATTTGCTAACAAAAAAAATTTAAACAAAATAAATAAATAATATGTATTTCGAGTGGCAATTGGTAACGCAAATGACCTTCTTTGGTGACTTTTCTATTCGTATACATATGTAAAATCTTTTTAAACTTTAAGATTGTTAATACATATTCCATGATTCCTAATGTTCATAATATATTTTTTTATATTATTTACAATTTGCAATTTAATAGAAATATATAGAGCAATATTCGACTCTACTTATATCTAAATTCCATAAACATTGACTTAGATTAAACCAAACATTTAATATTGCATTATACATGCAAGAAAAAAACAAATATGATAATAACATAAAAATTAAGAAGTAAATATAACTTCTTCCAATTAAGGCTCAACTTTTTGAGTTTTGCTTTTTCTTAACAACACCCATCACTCTTCTGAACAGATGATTTCGTGCGAATGTCTGTATACCAATTTCTTTGAATTGTGTCGTGTTCGTGTGCGTGTTGCTTTGTGTTCTGTTTCTTTTTTGTTTACATTCTTCGTAGAAATATACTCCGTTTTTAACGTTTCTATAACTACACAAACGTGTTTTAGGCTACGTACGTTACGATTTAACGTTTCTTACGCTTGACTAACTAGCCCTTAACCTAGTATACGTATATGTAGTGGAAAATATAGAAAATATGTACAGTGCTAAATCCCTAAAGGCAGCGTATTTAACATGAGATTAACGGAGATCATTTCTCATTGATACTAGTGAATCGCATTGGAAAATAGTGAATACTACTGTACTAGTTTTTTTTGGGTGTAAAATTGAAAGCTGAAAAAAAGCGACATGAATCTTCTTCTTTAGAAGCTGAATGCAATCTTACGCTCTTTTTAACGAACATTGTTGATGTTCATGTCGTATGTGTGCAGCGTTGCCATTTGCCAAGTTTTCCTTTCTTCCAAGTTTTTTTGAGATGCGAAAAATTTTGCATTAAAGTTGGTGTCTAACAAAACAAGTTTTTTTCGACAAAATTCAATTTAAATTTTTTTTCTCAATAATTCAAATAATAACATTAATATTAAATTTTTAAATAATATTATATATTTTATTAGTCCCGGACAAAAGTAGCAAAGAAACCCAACAGAGTTCACCGCTCCTGGTGTTTCCTTAAAAATTTTGGTACTTTTGTAAAACAAGTTTTATCATAAAAAAAATTTTTTTTTTCAGAAATTAAAGTTTTTTTTTAAATTACTGGCAACGCCTGTGTGTGTGTAAATTGCCACGTGGCTATTGGTGCCGAACAGCGTTGCTGTTTTGTTAATTTTTAACTAAATTTGGTTTTTTTTCTAAGTGTAAATGTTTTTTTCTTATTTGGTTATTTTTTTTAATATCGTTAATACAGCAATCTTCTTAAATTTTACTTGAAATTTGCATTTCCGCTTACTGCAATGCAATCGTTAACAATGCGTTCTAATTCTTTAAGCGTTTTTATTAAGTTCTCTTATACATATATTTTTAATTTTTTATTACTATACAAAGAATCGCATATAAGTTTTGTTTTTTTTGTTTATTTTATATATTAATTTGATAATTATCATAAATACAAGAACTGTAGCACAATAATTTTCATATCAAACCTAAAACTATTTATAAAGTATGTTTATCTTTATGTATTTTTATTTAGTTTTAAATATTGAAAATCTTAGATATCTACAATTTTTATTTTGTTACTTTAAACTGAGATGTATAATTATTTTTATAAAAAAAAATTAATACAAATAAATATATATATTATTTGTAGTTTAATATATTATTTGTAGTTCAGCTACACAGAAATTATAAAATTTTTGTATTAAACCTTAAATTTGTTAAAAACAAATACATTTATATTAAAAAAATTTTGGTTATAAAATTTGTTTGGTCCTGGCACCGCTGGTGCCGACGTCTGATTATGACCAATTTACACCATACAACTTTACATACGGAGAGAAAACCTTACAGAATTCCATGCGCATTTGCATGCAATGAGAGTACATATCTCATCACAGTTGATATAAAACTAAAACAAAGTGAAATTTAAAACTGGTATTTCTGATGAAATGATACTATCTGCTTACTTTTACATAAACTGGGTATGTCGTACAACTTGTGTAACAGTATAAATTTACCTTTAATAATAGAACTGACAATGGTATTTCACAAAAAGTTCAAGAACTTCAGTTGTAGTTTGCTTATGAATTTTGAAAATATAAATTTCTCTTATGTTTATCATTTGAAACTAGAGTAAAGGCAAGATTAAAATTAATCACAACTTTAATACAAAACTACCGGAAAGCAGAAAATAAAACGATATTTTTCACGTTTCAGGTCATGAATACATTACAGTGACATCCTCTACACCTCTTTTGACGCCTAGAATAAAGAGTTTAATTTTTTTTAATTACAACTTCTGTTGTAAGAATTTTTTAATGCCTATATAAAGTTTGTAAATCTTTAATACAATTAAAAAAGCACAAAATGTTTAAATTATTTAATTATCAAAAACAAACCCTAATGTTGGGGCATATTTTAGAAAAATATATTTTTTGTTTCTCTATCATTAAAAATATAAAATACGATCGTTTAAATTTTATTTTACAGTAGAATCTTCTTATGTATTTCCCATGAGAATTTTAATGTCCAAAAAATTTCTTACGATGTGATTAAGTTTTATCATGAACTGGGTGATTAGGTGACTTCAAGGTTTTACTAGTTTCTTTAAACTTTTTGAATATTTACGCACTACAATTGCCGAATTACTATTTCTTGTAAAACTCTAGAAAGCACAACAGAAGACACTTTGCGATCGATACAAGTATAAACTTTTTGTGAGGCATAATACATAATAAAAAAATGGTAAATTTGATTTAATAGTGCTTCATCAAACTGTTTTTGATTCTGTATCACTTCGACTTCTCAGAGAAGCAAATTACATCTTAAAATAACACACTTTAATAGACGTGTCACCGAATTACAGGGAGGCAATAACATTAATAAATAGAGCTCATCTTCTATTCTTTATTAAAATCAGACTTGTGTTAAATTGTTTAAATAATTTAATATAAAAGAAATTCTCATTGAATTTACTTTTTACTCTCTGGCACATTTTGTATAAAACTAGATTTTCAGATTTAAAGTCTCTCCTAATATCTAATGAAAAAAACGCATCAAAACATCAAAAATATAAATAAATAAACAAACGTTTTTAATTTTTTAATCATTTTTCTACGGAGGTTATAGGACTTGTGGCTTATACAAATATGTCTTTGTTTACTTTTTATGAATATCGGGAAAGTAACCAATAAATTTAATGCACATTTCTTTTGGAAAGAATTTTTACGAAGAATATATTTTTAATATAATAAATCTGGTAAACACAAAAAGGAATGAAATTCTATAAATTTTTTATAAGTGTATAGCAATCTAAAAATGTTTTTTAGAATAATTCGCAATTGATTGGCAAAAACAAATCTCTGTTGTTGATACAATATAAGGAAATCCATTTGAAATGTTTTATGACCAAACACTTAGTTTATCTTAAATTTCTGTTAACCGATGGCATGAGTTTGGGCATTACTGCTATTGGGCGTTTTACTTATCTTTATTCAAAATGAAAATTTTTGTGATTGTCATCCAATCTAAATAACTGCTGAGTTTTTTTTTTCTTATATAAAGTAATAAAGTATAAAGTATAAATAACAAGCTTCACACATCTAAATGATGCCAAGTTCGATAATGGAATTACAATACGATCACAAATATTTTTCATACACAGCCTTTGAGGTTTCTTATTGAGAACTCTAATCAAATTTTGTAATGCCACTTTTTCAGTTGTTTAGGTTCAAAAATCAATTAATGTAAATAAATTAATTTAAAAGTAGACATTAGGAAATTTGCAGAGTGTGTAGTGTTAATTACATAACTTTCAGTTATCCCACCAAAGTTGTTGATATTTCCTAGTGGTATTACTTCAAAATTCAGACTTATTTTTATAAAGATGTTTATAAAGATGTTGAAATATCAGCTCTGTTAACTGTTGTGCAAAATTTTAACTGCAATGCATATTAATTGATGTTATTGATAAAAGTAAGAATGTTATAACGAACTATGCCGTATTATTAATTGATGTTATTGATAAAAGTAAGAATGTTATAACGAACTATGCCGTATTGACATCTTACTTAATATCTAGATTTTATTGAATTCTGGTAGCGAAGTAGATTTTGTTTTATACAGAAATATGGTTTAGTTTTTATTTCAATCAAATCAATTTAGTGTAAATTGTTAAGATTTTTAAATTGGAAAATAGATTCTAAAATCTGTGAAAACTTAAAGAGGCTTGCTTTTTAAGACAAAAAAAAAACACAAACGTTTAAACACTTAAAAAACAGATAACTTTTTAGATTTAAAAATGCTGATTTATTATGAACGTATGTTTCCTTTATAAGTGTTATAATTAATCAAGTAATTAATACTATAACTGTTTATGACTTTAGCTCCATTAAAAGATGTGATATCAAAATTGCAGACACGGACAGTAGCGTATGTCAATGTAAATCGTACAAGCACGAGTGAACTCATATCCCACACAAGGTTTGCTTAATTCAATTTTCCGAAAGTTTCGAAGAAGTTTACCCTATCACTCTAAAAATATTCACCCGCTTCTTATGAATTCATTCAAAGAAATTTGATTGACCAAATTAATATCAGGAATGGGATGGAACGATTCTTGTCTTGCTGTATTCAAGTTGACATGCGTACTAGCACTTGCAAGATGCTAACTAACCAAATTTGGTTGGGATTAGAACTCATCAAGTAAAAACATTATCCAATGAAAACTAGAACACAAGCCTCTAACAAGATCCCCCCCCAGAAGTTGAAGCCACTAGTCAAAGCATTGATTTGATCTTGTCAGTGCGGCTACAGGCCTGTCAATTCCACCATTGACCAGATCTTCACACTACACGAAAGCCTGCAGAATACTAATGAAACACAAGTCCACAGTTCATCTTTTTGTCAACTATAAGATAGCCTTCGGTAGCCCAATAAGGAATCGTCTTTTTGCCGTAATGTCTATCCTCGGTATTCCTTTGAAACGGATACGGCTACGTAGAATGATAGCCTTTAGTGCTTTTGAACGGGAGTCTATTAAGATGGGCGTGGCAGTAAATGAGGGAAAAACAATGAATTTGTTATAGACAAGTAGGGACATGCGGCGTATCGCATCTCAGACTACGACCGATAATTATACTTTTGATGTTGTCAATGAATTTATTTATCTTGGCACCGCCATTACCAGCGGATATCTATAACTCTCTAGTACGATAAAACTAGTACTATACAAGATGTTCATCCTCTTCGTGCACCGATGCAACAGCCTTGAGAGTATTCAAGAGGAAAGTACTATAGATGATAATCTGTCCAGGCATGGACGTTGAGCGGCACCCAGACAATCCCAAAGCCTGGATTGATGACAAACAAGGATAGAATGATCTGGTTGTAGGCGCTGTGTGAAACCGTCGACTCTGATCTTACTGCTGCTTACTCATTGAAACCGTTTCTATTTAACAATGAGAGGTCACACAACTTTAAAAAATCTTGAATTTATCTGGCTGGAAATTTTTAATGTGCCTGGCTAATAGCTAAACTTTGCAACACCTGCCTTGATGTAATAAAATTCCTAACCGAAAACTTACTGAAAATCACTTTGAATAAGTAACAGAATTTTGAAACTACCCAAATAAATAAAATACGTTAAAATAAAGTACGTTGTATTATAGCACCAATAAAAGAAATCTCTCATCAAAAATCGTACACTTTATGTACTGGTAATTATTGTAATTTAAGCTCTAAATACGCAAATTATTTTAGTGAAATCTGATTGATTGTCAAAAAAGTTTTATACACATTCCATTATGTCGAAATTCAACGATTAATCAGGCGTTTTTTACTCTTTTCGACAGCTCTGTTTAAAAATACAATTTCTTCGGCATCAAGCTTAAAACTTTTTTAGATACACTTAAAGAATTCTTACATTAATTCATCTATAAATACTCTTTTCGCTGAAATGTAGCCCATCATCTTTAATGTTTAAGAGTAAACTGTATATTTTTAGAATACATAGACCATATAAAGGCTATCGATATGAAATAATTTCGAACTACAATCGTTGTAATCTAATATTAATTTAATACCGTAATACGATATTTGTATATCAAAGGATTTTTATGTGATATTCAGTGTTGCTAATTTTAGGGTTTTTTTGGTGCTGTCATCTTTTTGTCGAAAAAGAAAACGTTTTAAACGTATATGACAGTTACTGCTCTCTGAACTTAATACGTAATAAAACTATAAAACGCATTTTAAAATTCTTCTATATCTGTTTCCATATTCAAATAAAAAAATATTGTAATATATTTGTATGATCGATTTTTTATACGATTTTCACCAATAGGCACTATAAGCGTTCAGATAAACTATACGTTATTTGTAACATTATTATGTTCTTATTTTCTTTTTCATTATGCTGTTCCTGTCTATATCCCATTGTACGAAAAAGTGAAATCAAAAAATTTTTTCACTTTTTAAAGTTTAAATTTGTGTTCACGTTAGAGAATATACATATGTTCAAATTACAAAATATTGGTGAACGATTATAATATTAATATACACAACGACTTTTTTAAGCAATACAAGGAATGTAGCTATGTAAAAATATAATACATAGTATTTTTCGAAATTCATTATAGTGTGCACAAATGCCAATAGAAATAATTTTTATCAAAATTATTTTCATATATTTTCGTTACTCGTAACACATATACGAAATTCGAATGAAGATTGGAGTTGTTTTAAAAATACTTAAAATGTAAGATATTTTTCAGTTTATTAAATTACTTAAATTTTTTACTGTTTCTTGTGCTTTTGATAATAAACAAAACAAAAAAATAAAATATTAAAAATATGAGAAACCAAAAATAAAAATTAAGTATTTATCATTACGTGCTTTCAATTGCCGTTTGCAATATTTGTTAGACAGCTTTTTATTTTTCGTATTTTTTTTTTCATTCAGTTAAATACCATTAACAAATTACAACGTTTATAAATATACAACAACACGAAAATTTTGAAGAGATATATAATTAAAATTATTAGGAAAATACAAACCAACAAAAACAAATAAAATTATAACAAAAAGCCTGTATTTGATGATGAGTTCTTTTTATACAAAAATTCTGAATTATCACAAATGTTGGGATTTATATTGTATATACATACATATATACATACATACATACATACATACATACATAATTGGACATTACAACCCTTCAGACAGGATTACGGTTTAGCTACTCACACCACCTGTCCGAACGACAGATTCTTGAGAGACTTTTCATGGAAATTTTATTTACTCTCAGAATTTTTGCCAGAAATCTGCTGAGAGGAAGCCGCCGAAGAAATATTTTGTTCATATTTCGTTTTTGATGTCTGACCGAGGATTCGAACCATATCCTTTCGCCTAATAAGCTAACACACTACCTACTAGACTACGGCGACTTGATATGTTGTATATATAAATCAAGAGTTGGAAAATTTTAATGAAACTATTGATTTGGAGGTAATATTTGACAACTTCAGTTTGAAATTTTCAAGAAATATCTGAATTTATGTGTTCATTTCTCATGTAATGCAAATGTAAATGAACAGTCAATAGAATTGACACGGACAAATTATTCACTGCTGCAAGTGTAGATAGTTACTAGACTACTACTGGTCTATTTACTAGTCTACTACTCTGCTGCAAGTGTAGACTATTACTAGTCTAGTTACCAGCCTACTACTCTAGCCTACTAGAGTATTAGGCTTCTGCACAGACATAATATATTGTTTCTTTACAAATGAGTGTTTAAATTAATAACTAAAGACGGGAAAAATTTCTAAATGGCCAATTCGAAATTAGGAAAATGAATTAAATGAAAAATTAAACAAAATAATTCCAAAACAATTTAAACTAAACTTTCTTTTGTTAATTTATGAAAAAATATTTAGAACTAAAGTTAAAAAGAAAAGTACTAAAATTTTGGCTTTCAAAATAAACAATTACATCGTGTTGCTCTTCACATTCGAGAGTCATTTTTATTTGTACTTTTGTCTCGGCGGCGTTAAAATTTGGTTTAATTACGGTATTATTTGTAATTATAACGTATATATTTGTTTAAAACATTTATCATAACTTGTTGTTTAAAATAATTATTTTTTTATTTTACATCTTTTTTTTTTTGTTTGTTTTTTCTTTAATTTTTTACTATTAATTTGTTTTATGCAGAAGAAATGCCGTATTAGAAAAAGATAATAAATAATTAAAACACCACACGATTACTACTTTAGCTCTAGCAGACATTAAAAAATATAAATTAATTTTTTTCTTTTTTAAGAGAAGTGAATAAAGTAATAGCAGTGCTGCCAAATACAATAAGTATTTAAAAAATAAAAACAAATAAACAATAAACTTGAAAACTGAATGTAAATCCAGTGTCGATTTGCGAAAAAAATTAAACAAGATCACATACAAAATTTTGATCTTATCATATACAAAAAAAAAACCGTCGAAATATAAGGTACTTAATTTTCGTTTTAGAAAAATCAACTTTAAATATAAATGATTTTAAGTGTATAAGTAAGTGTGTCTTTATGTGGGCATAGAGTGAAAAACTGTGTGGTTTACTGTAAGTTTTCATATCTAAAACAGGTCATTTAACGTCTAAGTCAGTCATATTAATTTTTTTTATTAATTTTATGATCTATAACTGCAACAAAAATTATTAAAATAATAACAAAAACATTACTATTATTTTGTTCACTTTTGTGTGTCTGGTTATTTTTTTTTTTTTTGAGTAATTGCATATAAATGGCTATGTATGTGTCAATATAGTAATTTAGTCAGCCTGCGTTTGTTTTATATTTTTCAAAAATGTGTATGAGGGTATGCGTATTTAAAGTCTGTGCATGCGAATGAGAGAATGTTTATATGTTTATGTTTGTGTTAGTGTTAGTGAGTAAGTACTCATATGTGTGCTTATTACATTTTACATCTTATATTTGTTTGTTGTTTGGTTCTTTGCACGTTTACTTTTGCATGTCATATGCATGTGTTTTTATAAGTTTACGTATGTGTGAGTATACATGTATGTACCAACTGTATGCATGTGCTTCGTATTTATTTCTGTTGTTATTAAAATAAGAAAAAAGAATAACAATAACCACAACAATAATAACAACGATTTGCCGGCAAAAGTAGAATATCTGAATGAAATTTATTTAGACATGAGACATATATATTTTTTTAATACTTTTAATTCATTTTTCTTAAGGTTGTGTTCTGTTATGTCCTGTACGATTTATTATATTCTGTCATTATTCGTAAGTGTTAAAATATAATTTTTTTTGCAAAATTAAAAAAAAGCAAAAAACACTTTGTATTTGTCTGCATATACTATCTATTCACTTCTGTATGCCTGTATATATGATGTAAAAACTATTTGAAGACGATTTTTGAACAAATTTTTCTTTTCTTCTCTTTAATTTTTGATTTAATATTTTATTTTTTTAGTGTTTTTTTTTTGTTTCTCTAAATATTTCTTCAATTTAACTTTTATTTATTTTTTTTGCGGTTGTTAATGAAAAATATTATTATATTATATCAGAAAATGTTATTTTCTCATTTTGTTTTTCAAATTATTTCTTGTTAGGAGTTCATTGGGTTAAATAAAGTAGAGCGCGAATTTAAACATCTTCACTGTTTGATGTCCTTAAAACTTCTGCCGGTAATAGTGAAGTAAAATTATCCTCAAACAGGACATCAAACGTCTTTAAAAAAACTGCGTCTTCTTCTCAAGAAATTGTGCGCGAAATAAAAAAGAAGCACAAAAAAAATTAAAACACACATAAAAAACTCTGTAAAAACACACAAAAAATTTAACAAAAAAAAGGACATATACACGTTCAAAAAATAACTGAAAAAATGTTTGTAATGGATTTGTAAATATACGTATAGGTATATAGTAACATAAATTTTATATGAAGCACTATTTCTACTACCACTACTACAACTAAAAAGGCACTAACAATACGCTTACATTAATGTAAGAAGTTGAAATGACGGTCTAAACATTAACTGGAGAAAATTATTTTAAATCGTAACTAACACCACGACTCTTACACTACCATACACACAAATACATGTACTTAGAGAAAGGCACACAAACTCAAAGTTTATATTTTTTATTTTTAGCTGCTGCCATTAAGACGAGCAACAATTCAAGAACAAGAAACACCTCCACCATATCGTAAACACACACACAGTCACACGCGCTTGTATTTACAGAGCGGAACATAACAGAAACCAGCACGGTTTATTCCTTCCCTCGAACTTTGGATACTGTAACAGTTATGCAAACGAATTGAAACGAAGAAGGGTAAAAACAAAACAAGTAACCAAAACAAAATATAAGAAAACAACGTATAAAAATATAAAAATACCCGTTTGAGGTTAAAATTAAAAAAAAGCACCCCTTCTACACTGCAACCACTCAAATTATGCTCACACCCTCTCTGACTTATCCTACAGACTCACACTACAAACGAAACCCTTACTCCGTACATTACTTAACTTTATGTGATGGAACGAAACTTCATTATTATAAAATAAGAGAAACAACTTGAAAATGGAAACTAACTCAATTCTCTTCTAAAATATAAAGACGTGAAACGCAAAATAAACCTTTTACTTAAGAGACAAAGGGACAGAGCAAGAGCGTGAGAGTGAGAGCAATTTAATAACTGTGCAGACAAATGTTTTCAAATAATTTCTAAACATTCTATGAGTGAGAATGTTTCTTTTTTTTCTTGCTTTACGAACATGTGTGAGAGTTTGTGTATGCTTTTATAATTTCCCCTATTTTCTTATATGTTTGCAGTGCAAGACAAAGAAAAACAAAATCAAGGAATAAAAGGAAAGGAAATTATAACTAAAAGAAGTTCGCTAAATTTCTATTTCGTCTTCTGAAAGTATGTGTGTGCATTAGAGTCGTGAGATATGCTACCACAAAGGCATTGAGTTAATGTTGAAAGCTTAAGACGGTTCCTCTTTAATATAGCTTTAGGCAAAAGCTTTTTTTGTGCCATGATCTAAGATATTGAAAACAAATTTTATGTTGTGTGCGTTTCATGAGAAATACTTACTAAAGGCGGCAAAATTACAATGATGAAATTCCGGACTAATTGGCCAAACACGGAACGTGTTGGTGGAGGTTGTTTTAACCGTACGCATTTCATTTTGCTCTATGAATAAGCATTTAATACATTCCAACGAATCAAATATAAACAAAAAAAATTAAACTATTTCCATTCGATATACGTATATATGTATCAATCCATCAATCAGTAAACAATAAAACAGCAACATAAAATTATTAATTTTTATAAATAATATTGCACTTAGATATGTACACACGTTTGTATGTGTAGAGGATAATTATTAGGTAATGTAGTTAGTTCTTTATAAACAATATTTGCATGAATGGAACACAATTTGAACATTTTAAATTAATTTAAATTAATATTTAAAAAGTCTTTGCAAGTTTCATTATGATTATAAATATTTTTTTACTTTACCTGTAGTTCATTAGGTAGCTTATTGTTGTCATTGTTGTTAAACTTTATGTCTGGTGTAGAACTGCCGGCCGATGGTGACGTCAGAGACGGTTGGGGTGATGATGTGGGTGTATGATGATAAGTTAATGTAGTTATGCGTAATGGGCTCGTGGGTGGCATTTGTGTGGTTGATGCTGTCGTTGCGGGTAATAGCGTTTGGTGATGATCTATTTGATCCAAATTGTTGTCACCTGTATTGACAATAGGCGGCTGTTGCTGTTGCTGCTGTTTTTGAGTTTGCTGTTGGTGAAGATTGTGGTGATGATGAGAGTTTTGAAGAAGCTGGGAATGATGCTGGGATTCCTGCTTGTGATCATCGCTGCTAATTACATTCCGTATATGTGGTTTGGTCTGTTGTATTTGCTGTTGTAGTTGATGCTGCAAAGCTTCCAAAGGTAGTGAACCTGGGCTTGCTACACCTTGTTTAAACTTTAACGAATGTTGTTTGTGGTGTTGGTGACTTTGATGTTCGGTAGTTATACTTGATTGTTGCGTATGTGCACTATTGCCAGTTGTCCCACTGCTAACATATTGTGTATTGAGTGTCATATTGCTACCATTTGTCGCATGCGGCTCTTGTTTGGCTACGGCATTCAGATCGTTGTTTCTGATGGCACTATTTTTATCGCTGTTGTTGTTATTGTTGTTGATGGTGTTATTGATGTTATTACTATTACTATTAGTGTTGGTATTGTTATTGTTAATCAATTTATCATCACTAGTTGCTGTAGCACACAATTCATTTGATTTTGCCACACCACTGAGATGAGCAGCAGCAGCAGCTGCAGCGGCAGCATTGAACAACAGGTGATGACTCTGTTCTGAGGCCAAGTGGGAAAGTTGTTGCTGCTGTTCATTGTGAACGAGATGTTGATGATGTTGAAGATGTTGATGGTGTGTCAATTGTTGCTGTTGCTGATGATGGTGTTGTCGTTGTTCCGTTATAGCAATGGCATCATCTTGTTGAATTGGATTGTTATCCTGGATATGTATTTGCGCAGCTGGTGATTGTTCAGCGATATGGTGATGTGGCTGCGTCTGGTGATGATGATGGGTTTGATGTTGTTGATGATGCATATGAGGAGGCGCTTGCATATGATGGGACATATGGTTTGTGGCTAAAGCCGAATGCAACCCAAATGGCGCTCCGCGATTTTGCTGCCAAAAGTCTGTGTCCATTTTGATTGGATTGATATAGGGATGGTGAGTTTGAAGCGTTGACTGATTCTGCTGCTGGTGTGGCTGTTGCTGGTAGTGACAAATTGGAGCATGCGACTGAGAAGATCGATGCAACTGCTGTATACTCGACACTTGTGCGTGATGTTGCACCGTGTTGGTCGTTGTCATAGGCACATCAAAGTTCTCCTCTACCTGACCATTAACAGCCGCGTTTGTCGTTGGCGATTTTTGGTAATCACGTTGTGGTAACGTTATTGGACGGGATAGTTGGGGTATATTAAGTGCGGCGCCATTTGCAGCAGCATCAAAATTTAGTAGTTTCGGCGTTGGTATGTGTAACGTGGTTATCGATCGATTGCAGCAGCTAACACTGCTGCCACTGCTGCTTGTAATTGAAATAGACTCTACTGATCCAGCAACTGCCTGAGTTGCTAAATTATCGCAGTTCTCTTCGACCGTTACTTTAAAGTGTTGTAATAACCACTGGTCCACCTTTGTGTGGGCACTTATTAAATCAAAATTTTCACTGTTAAAATGATTTTGTCGTTGCACACCGTTGGCTTTCACACATATGCCTTCCTTAACTATGTAATGTTGCTGCTGTTGTTGTTGCTGCTGCACTGATAATTGGTGCTGTTGTTGCTGACCCAGTGTGAATTGTTGTTTATGTATAAATTTTCTGATTAGATTTTTCTTTTATTGTGTTCAATTCTTTTTAAAGTTGTTTTTTCTGGTATTTAATTACTTTCTCGTTGATAAATATATTTTATAAAGTATTTCGATGTTACAATATTTGTATTGTTGCTTTTGTTGTTGTAGTCTAATGGTTACACGATGTTGACATTTATTTTGTTTAACATTACGAAATACAAATGGAGATAAAATTAATTGAAAAATATATCTTGAAATTGCTTAAAAACATATGTTATCATTAAGGAAATGTATACAAAATTTTTACTTAAATTGTACATACAGTTATAACTGCATTAAAAAATTAGTTTACCTTCCAAAAAATTTTAATAAAAATCAATTAATATTTAAATCTGACTAAGCATCTTCAGTTCGTTTGAAATAAAGATCGGTTTTATTGTGACCTTCGACTGTCCAAGAATCTGCTGATACTAAACTATTTAACGCAAATGAGATCGCTCTGGAAATTTCGCCAGAAAAAGACAAATCTAGGACTTGAATCAGTCACTTCCAAGTTGCATAAAAATTTACGATATTAAGTATTAGTATTTTTTGTACTCAACTTTGAATGATTTGATGCGTTGGACAATACCTGTAATTAAAATGATTCTTAAGCCGTCAAAATAGTCTCCTCGTGCCGACTAATGCAATCGTGAAGAATTATTTCATATACTACTGAAGAAAATCTTTGATCATACACAACTAGTAGCTTCTCGTCAATCTGAATTTCGAAAAAAACATTTAACGATTGATCAAGTTCATTACGTAGAATACACCACAAAATAAAACAAAATGTGGCACAATGGAATTGATGCTAAGTTCTGGTTAAGAATGAACTCATGACGAAATTGTCTGAGACGGGCGCTGATCTCCGATTCTATGCGGACGATACAAATCTAATGCTAAGGTGTACTTTTTAAGAGTTCGCTAAAATAGAATTAATCCGACTACAAACTACAATTGTACTATTTTTGACTAGGAGAAAACCTCCCAATTCGACTAGGTGAAGGGTTTCTATTGATATGCAGAAAGCTTGTAGAAAAATTTCGGTGTTATACCAAGATGCTGTATACTGATCAGGCCAATTGTGCACTATGGGGCCAGTTTATGGGAAGGTAGGACGACCTAAAAACAAACAAATGTTAAACAATATTGAAAGACTGTATGAAATTAGGTAGTAGTCCAAATTATATAAGTCTGTATGTAAAGGTGTGAAGTCGCCACAGTCTAGAAGGTGGTATGTTGGCTTATTAGACATGCGGCGAAGGTTCAAACCACAGGTCAGACATCTCCAACAAAGTGAAATACGAAAAACGACTTCCTCTCACCAGATTTCTGACAAAAAACTCTGAGAGTTAATAAAATTGCCATGAAAAAGTTTCTCAAAAATCTGTATAAAATTGAGATACACACTGCATAAGTGGTGTGAGAAGCTAGGCAATAATCCCGAATGAAGGGCTGCAATGACCAATTATGGAAGATCATCGTCAACCATCGTAAGAAATCAGAAACTTCAACTGAAGAACCAAAAAATCAGATTCTTCAAAAAATGTTCAGAAATTTAAATATGAATTTAATAGAGGCGCGAAGAAATGGTATATGAAAAATGGCTACGAAAGCGAGTTCTCTTGACTGAAGATAGTAATACAATATTTTCAGAAAAGTTAAAGCTTCAGTGCATTAAGACAATACGTTACCGTCTGATAATCGTGACAGTAGAGCGCAGAGAATACATTAAGAGCTTGAAAATAAGTAGAAACGTCCCCCAGAATACAGAATATCCTGGGAAGTTACAATCATTATAAAAACTGGTTATTATCAGCTGTTTTAAAAAGTTTTAATAAACCTTTTATCATATCTTGAAATAAAAGAGATATTTTATGATTGCAAATGAGAAATATTATAGCAAGCGTAGACTCTGTTGACAATGAAGGTTTAGTCAAAGTCGTTCTCAAAGTAAAAGGGCACTGCTAACCTAAACTTAGCGGTGACTTTTTCGTGATGAAGCCGACGCTCTTGGATTTAATGTAGATTGGTATTATTCCAAACTGGACAATTTTGTCGCTAAAGATAATCGCTAAAAGATTTATTTGCACGTGTAGTTGAATGCCATATCCTTCCGTGCTGATTTGGCAAAACAGACTGAATAAATTACAACTAACTGGACAGATGAAGCTTTACCAAGGTACCGGTTGTCAATTGTCAAAGTTCGAAAGTTCCTGTTGGAAGATAATATAAATTTCTTTGTTTACAGCTATGAAACGATTATAGAGTATCAAATCTCTAAAAATTATCATATTTCAAATGCATATCAAATTTCTTTTCTATATACATTAGTCCAAAAGATTTCATTTTTTAACTTCTTATATATCGAATTTCTAGAAATTTCTTTTTTCAGATCTGTTTTGTATGTTGATGAATCAGGCGGTCAGTTTCATTAATTTTCAGATGTCCGCAAATCCTAAAATTTTGTTTCCCACAGTAATTTATTAATCACTCAGGTTATATTAGAATCACGCCAATTTTAAATTAAGAGCCTTCATAGGCTCAACGGGAGTAATGGAATATTTGTTATATTTGTTTAAATTTTAAACAAATTTAAAATAGGGGTTACCATAATTTTTTTGGTTGTGTATTAGTAAGTAAATGAGTGAATATATATTGAGTGCTTTTATCTATTTACTGTCAAAGGCAAATGTTAGTATTTTTCGCTAATTTGATTTTCATTTCATCAACTTGCATAAAGTTATACATCTTTGACTCAAAAATTAGGGAATGTTTTTAGATATTTAGTAGGAGCTACTTTTGGTTCATAAATTTCCTCACCTACTAATAACAAACCTTTTTTTTCCAAAAAAAAAATATTTTATGTCCACAAAAATTCTGTTCCTTTTACTTATCATTTAAATGTCTTAAAATGTCCTTTAAGAACATATAAGGCATTGGATTTTAATAAAAGCATTTTTAAAATATTGTATACTTAAAATATTTTTTGAGTGTAAACCTGAAAAAAATGTTGTAACATCCACTTACATGTGCACTCGCCAAGGTTTAATCGGCGACTAAATAAAAGAGCATAAGCAATGTTTGTGAATTTACTCCGCACAATTGTGTTAAGAAATGGTAATCCCTGGTTTAAAATAACTTTAAATCAGGGGTTACCAAAATTTTTTTGGTTGTGTGTTAGTGAGTAAGTGAGTGAAAATAAATTGAGTGGTTTTATTTAATTACTGCCAAAGACAAATGTTAGTAATATACGCTAATTTGATTTTCCTTTCATCAACATGCATAAAGTTATACATCTTTAAATCGAAAATTGGGGAATGTTTTTTTAGATATTTGGTGGGAACTACTTTGGTTCATAAATTTCTTTACCTACTAATAGCAAACCTTTCAATTTTTCCAAAAAAAATTTGCTTTATGTCTACAAAAAAGCTGTTCCCTTTCCTTATCATTTAAATGTCTTAAAATGTCATTTAAGAACATGTAAAACATTGGATTTTATTAAAAGTATTTTTAATATATTTACAACTTAAAATATTTTTTGAGTGTAAACCTGAAAAAAAATGTCACAGCATCCGCCCACATGTGCACTCGCCGCGGTCTGATCGGCGACTAAATGAGAGAGCATAAGCAATATGTGTGAATTCACTCAGCACAATTGTGCTATGAAATGGTAATCCCTGATTTAATACCAAAATTTTTTTGGTTGTGTATTAGTGAGTAAGTGATTGAAAATATTTTGAGTGATTTTATTTATTTGCTGTCAAAGACAAATGTTAGTAATTTACGCTAATTTGATTTTCATTTCATCAGCATGCATAAAGTTATACATCTTTAACTCGAAACTTAGGGAATGTTTTTTTAAATATTTGGTGGGAACTACTTTTGGTTCATAAATTTCCCCACCTACTAATAAAAAACCTTTTAATTTTTCCAAAAAAATTGCTTTGTCTACAAAGAAGCTGGTCCCTTTCTTATGATTTAAATGTCTTAAAATGTCATTTTAGAACATATATGATATTGAATTTAAATAAAAGCATTTTTAAAATATTTTCTACTTAAAATATTTTTTGAGTGTAAACCTGGAAAAAAATGTTGCATCCGCTAACATGTGCACTCGCCGCGGTCTGATTGACGACCAATTTGTGTGAATTCTCTCAGCGCAATTGTGCTATGAAATGGTAATCCCTGTCCTAGTGGTTTTCAAACTAAAAGGTACGTATACAATTTTGCAGTTATCAATTCTTAATTATTATTATTTATTTAGGAATTTTAATATAATATATTGGCGAAATAAATTTGGTTATAAAGCTGTGTATTTTATTCAAAATTACCTTGAAAGTCAACTAGGCTTGCGTGTCCAACAGTACGTTTTCTATTCATTGTATTTTTGATTCCAGAAAAATATCAAATCCTTGTTTGATTTCTAGATTTCAAATAAAAATACACGAATATGTAAAGGTTTGTTAAACAATTGTTCTAATCTACGATTCAGCTTACTTTGTCTAAATTTTTGTTTTACGAATTAAAATTATTTTATGTGGCCCATTAGCAAATATAGCTGGAAGCAAATCCACAATATCGAACGTGTAACCATGACGTTGTAATAAATTCGATCAGCAATACATTCTTTAACGTCAATGTTTCTATATCTTTTCAATTTATACTATTTATGAAGAACCTTGTTGTTATGTTGAG
>QOCX01000945.1:0-60247 GCA_005959815.1 Sarcophaga bullata
GCTTTTGTTTAACATTTTAATGTTAAACGAAGTTACACCATTTCCATTTTCGTAACAATATATATAGAGAAAAAATTGGTTATAAGCCCACTCTTATTGCAGAAAGCTATTCTGAAATGTCATGTTATTTACGCCATAAACAAATTCAAAAGCATATTAACCAGTCCTGTAACAAAAGGGCAAGGGAATATGAAGTTGATTAATTTTGTAATCAAACTGTCATAAGAGATTGTTATAAGCTGGAGACGAAGACAACCTTGAAAATGAATGAATAGTTAAAAGAACATTAGGCAAAGAAACAAACAAAGGCAAATCTGATTGATATATTATGTGTTATATTATAAGCATGTTTTCTATTATTATGTTTTAAAAATGTTACTGTTATAAATGTTACTGTTTATAATTGCCATGGTCCCTGAAATTTTTTATATTCTGTTTTTAAATAAAATAATCTTTTTTAGTTTTAGCTGTTGTCCACATACATAATTGGTCGTTACAACCCTTCAGTCAGAAATACGACCTACACAGCTCATAATTTCTGATACTTATACGCATTAATACTTATTTTAATATCATTGGACCTCTACCCATACTCAAAGTTTGATGTATTCATCATATTCATACGTATCACGTATGATGTTGTTGATTTCGACGCTCTATAACTCAACATAAACAAGAATAACAAAATAAGTATGATTCGCGTACGAACACTAAAATACTCACTAGAAGGCTGTGTGTTTGCCCTGTTTACTGCTCTGTATTTTTTATGTGCTTGTGTCTTTTTTCTTTTGTTGTAAATGCAACAATAACTAAGACTGTAAATTTTGATGAATGATTCGAGTCACTCGAAATAGAAGTAGTTTCCTAAAGTTATGAAGCTAAATGACTAGGCTTATGAATCAAACATATTTCGAATGGTATGAATCAACGTTGTACGCGTACTCATCGCAAACTGTAGTTTTAAATTAACGTTGCAGTGAGTACAAAAAATCAGAGTAGTTAAATTTCAATATTGTTGACTCACTTATGAGTGCTTATGAGTAACGAAAAAAAACGATTCATTGCTGATCTCTGGTCTATATCTAGTGATTAATTTTTGCGTTTCATTTGTTCTTATTTATTATATAATATGTTATCAAGCGTTTATTTACTTATTGCTTATTATATATAATTAATACATATTTAATAAAGAACAACAAAAACATGTGAACGCACCGACAGAACACTATTGACAAAAACACTGAAAAAGAATAATAGCTACAGACGAAATGAAAATGTCGAGGATAATAGAGTTTTCATAATCATCGGCTCTCCGAGCCATTTCTTCCGGATATTAGACAACAATGATTACTGTCATCTTTACTTTTTATTCTTTTTATCTGTAAAGTTATGACAATCACCACAGAAACCAATGAATTTTAAAGGCATCTTGTGGATTTAGACACAAAAATATGGAGGCCGTCTCGGATATGCGATCGCAGCTTAATGATTTAGTAGTCCACTGAATTGTTTATTTGAAGAGTACGACTAAGAAATCGAATGCGATAACTATAACGCTAGAGCCGATTCCTATCAGCATAGAGAGGGGAAATGGAAATGAATCGAAATTACACTTAGAAAATAACAAGCTCGCAAAAAAAACTCATAGCGACAAGTCTTATATTCAAATCCTCAACTAAGCAGAAGAGAGATGTGAAGAGGAGGAGTCCAAGCAGGAATCGCATCGCTAACGAAAAGAAACAAGAAAAAATTGTAATTTAATTTTGTAATTCAGGATTATTTTTGCTTCCAAGCCGATTTGGTCTTCTAAAATAGATAAAAAGCAATGTCATTTTTATAATCGAACAAAAATAATCGTGTAACTCAGGGCAAATGACATTTAAAACTTTAAGGCTATGAGTGATTTGAAATTACTTTGAGTGATAACAGCAAAGAAAAAATATATATTTATCCCTCTCTATTCTCCTCTAAATTAAGTGAGAGTAATAATTAAACTAACCAAAACGAAAGCAGCGGACAGAGACGTGGCGCTCTTTCATGATTATTTACTAGTATGATTAATAAAACATTAGAAATTTTTCAATAACTGTTGTTTAATTTGTTAGACGTGTTTAATTTTGATGAGTTTTCAAATTAAAATAACACCTTTAAAAAATTACTAAAATACATAAATTATTATTATTATTAAATCTAGTATACTGGAGTTGTGAAGTTTTAATCAATATCGGTGATTTATAACATACAAATAGCAAAAGAAAATTTATTTGCATAGTGCACAGCAAGAACAACAACAAAACTAGAATATAATAGAAAACAACCTCAGCCATGGCTGAGTGTCACAAGTGCAAAAGTGCAATACGTGGTGAATCGGGAATAAGTTGTGCAGGTGTATGTAAAAAAGTGTTCCATTGTTCAAATAAATGCTCCGGAATTGACCAATATTCAGCAAAAATACTTAAGGCCGGAAATTTTTTACGGTTTATGTGTGATGATTGTATTCAATATATTCATAATGTTGATTTGGTTTTAAAGGACATACAAGATGGTGTAAACAAGAACAAGCAGAATCTAATAGAATACAAGAACGAATTTGCATTTGCATTAAGTCAAAATGAAAATGAAATAAAACAATTGCTAGAAGTAATCGAAGGAAGATATGCAGAGAGGCTTAGAAAAAATAGATAAAGCACAAAAGATATGTGAGCAAAATGTTTTAGAAATTAAAAAATACATGGAATTATAAATGATTACGAAATAAGAACAAAAATTTTTGTAATACAATTGAAGAAAGCAATATAAAAATGCAGAACAATATAACAAAAGCAATAAAGCAAACAGTGATGAACAAAACAAGATGTCATTTGCTGAAACAGTTAAAAAAAGGATTAGTGTTGCCAGAATTAAAAAAACAAGTCCCCTTATTATTAAACCTAAGGAAAAAAAAACACAAAAAAAACGAAAAAGACTTAAATGATAAGGTGAACCCAATTGACTTGAAAAATAACTAGCGTAGAAAACAGAAATAATGGAACATTAATTATAAACAGTGAAAATATTGAAGAAAGAGAAAAAATTAAATTAGCAATTCAAAATGAAATGAGTGAAAAGTATGAAGTTTAAAGTGCCAAGCAATAGTGAAATGAATGTAATTATAACGGACATGTCATTTAAATACTCTGATGAAGAATTAATTAAAAATAAAGAAAACAAAATGAATTTTTAAATGATGGTAATATCAAAGTTCTTAAAACATTTTCAACCAAAAGGAATAATTATAATAAAACAACGCGAAAATTTTAATTGATAGTGAATCATATACGAAGTTAACGTCAACCCAAAAAATTATTATTGGGTGGGAGAAATGTCGAATCTTTGACGGAACAGAAATATTAATGTGTTATAAATGTAAAGAATTTAATCATAAAGCCAGGTGTCAAACTAAGGTCGTGGTAATCATAATTCAAAAGAATGTACCAAAGAAAGAAAGAAGTGAAATGTATAAATTTATAGAGCGAATCAAAAATCAACCTTGGGATAGATCAAAATCATAAGCACTATAAACAAGGAATGTCCGGTATATCAACACAATTTGAAAATAAAAAATGAGAATGATGGTTTTAACATATAACAATCAAAAAGGATTTACGGTGTATACACAAATGCGCAAGTCTTTTTAAAACAACTTTAATAAAATTGAAATAATAACAGAATTAAGAATCCAGAATTTATAATTTTA
Source organism: Sarcophaga bullata (assembly GCA_005959815.1). NCBI lineage: Eukaryota > Metazoa > Arthropoda > Insecta > Diptera > Sarcophagidae > Sarcophaga > Sarcophaga bullata. Next base: position 3,737 of record QOCX01000945.1, read on the forward strand.
TCAGAAACTCATTTAACAAATGATGTTGAAGAACATGAATATCAACTACTGAATTATAATCATTATGCAACGTTGTCAAATTCAACAAGAACAGGCGGATAATACTATATATTAAAAAGAATGAATGTAGAAAAACTTCATGAAAAAGTGGCTAATTCAAAATACTGAATGTGTGCCTATAAAGTTAAGAATAAAAGTACGATTTTAATAATTATGGCAGTTTATAGATCTCCAAGTTGCAGGGAAGTTGAATTTTGTGATGCATTTGATGAAGTCACGGGAAAATATTTGTGAAACAAACTTTGAAATTGTAATAGCAGGTGACTTCAATATAGACTGGAGCAAAAACGATACATATTAAAATAGGAATTACAGGGCAACGTTAAATGATAACGGACTTAAGCAAATAATAACCGAATATACGAGGGTGATGGAAAATTCAAGAACTTTAATAGATGTTGTAATCACAAACAATAGTAATGTTTCGGCAAAAAATAATGGAATAAAATTGCAGATCACGAAGCGATAGATATAAACATAAAAAATAAAAATGTTAGCAAACCAACAAAAAAAGAGATACAAATATTTAAATACAATAAGAAATTATTTAGAACAGAAATTAGAAATAACATTAACAACTATGAAAATAAAAGCCTTAACGAAATTACATATAATATCGAGAATTGTTTTAAAAACGCAATAACAAAATTTACAATAAAGAAAACTATCAATGAACAATATAACACAAAGAATTGGTTCAATAGAGAGTTAAAACAACTTAAAAAAGACAAAATTATTAGTTATTATATTGCAAAAACGGTGAACACAAGTGAAGTTTGGAACAAATACAAAATGATAAGAAATAGATATGAAACTAAAATCAAATTTGTGAAAAATCAGTTTATTAATAAATCTATAACTAAAGCCATAGACCAAAAACAAATGTGGAAAAAAATAAAAGAATTAGTATTTAATAAAAAACAAAATGTGATACAATCTGTGATATTTAATCAATTAGTGTTTAAGGAAAACTACTTATTAGCCAACCAATTTAATAATTATTTTGTTGAGAGCATAAAATCAATTAGAAATTCGATAGAACAAGTGCAATATGTTAACCAAACAGATGTGATGAATACTAGATTTAAGTTTCGTGCAATAGATCTCATAGAACTTAAGGATATATGCAAAAACATCAAAAATAAACCAGATTTTAACAATATATCAATTAATATAATACTAGATAATTGGAACATCATAGGAAATATTTTGCTAAATATTATAAATAAATCCTTTAATACAGGAGAATTTCCTGAAAATTGGAAAAATTCAGTGATAACACCAATAGAAAAAATAGCGAAAACAAAAAAATGTGATCAATTTAGACCGATAAATACCTTAAAAATGTTTGAAAAAATTATTGAAAAAGTCGTTAAAAAGCAAGTAGAACATTATTTTGAGAAAAACAATATATTTTCAAAATACCAATCGGGATTCAGAAAAAACTTTTCATGTGAAACTACTGTAAATTATGTAATAAATAGATGGAAATATGTAACAAAAAATAGAAGAATACTGGCAATTTTTCTAGATTTTAAAAGAGCGATTCCGAGACAATTGATCGGAACATTTTATTACAAAATTACGGAATTCAAGAAAATGAAATAAAATGATTTAAATTATACTTAATCGATAGGAAACAAATGGTGAAAGTGAACGACACAAAATCAGAATATATAGATAATGACTATGGTGTACCCCAAGGATCGGTATTAGGTGCATTGTTATTTATTATATATATAAATGACATGCCTAAAGTGCTAGTAAATTGTGAAATAATTTTATACGCAAGACCGATACACTAATATTTACAGAAGGTGATACAGATCATCAATGTTATGATAATATGACACAAGATATTAATAATGTTAATAAATGGTTAAAAATGAATAAGTTAAAACTAAATGAAAATAAAACTAAAATTATGCAAATAAATATGGAAAATGAACTAGCTTTTAGAATAAATAATCAACTTATAGAAAAAGTAAATCAAATTAAATATCTTGGATTTATAATTGATAAAAAATTTAAACTTAATGAACATATCGAATATATATGCAAGAAAATTGGTAAAAAAAATATTGGTTTTTTTAAAAGAATACGTAATAAAATATCTACTATTACTGCTATTAATATATACAACACTATGATTAAACCACATTTTGAATTTGGCTCAACAATAATCTACACATGCTGCAATGGAACACAAATAGATAGACTTCAAAAACTCCAAAACAAGGGAATGAGAGCGATCTTAAAATGTAATATTTACACGCCGATAGAAGGAATGCTGAATGCGCTGAAATGGTTAAATGTAAAACAAAGAATGCAAATGAATACACTTCAATTTATACACAAAATGAAAACTGGAAATGCGCCCAAATACCTCATCGAACAACTTAGATATGGAGAAATACAGCCATATCACCTGAGAAATGAAAACAACTTTAGGCTACCAAGAACAACCTCAACAAATATGCAAACGTCCCTTTTGTATAAAGGATTACATCTTTACAATAGGCTACCCGATGAAATTAAATATGAAAATAATATTAATGTATTCAAAAGAAAAATTGTATATTTTATCAAAGAAAATGTTATAAATTAAGATTGATGTAAAAATCATAAATCATAAATTTCAAAGTATTTTAAAATACTACTAAATAAATAATAATAATAATAATAATAATAATAAGATCCAGTTCGATCTTTACATCGTAATTAAATTATTTGTAGACGATACGGATGGGTTTAATGGTTCGATTACTCAAAACCTTTTAGAATAAATACCCCATATAGTACAAATGGAGGGCTAAAAGCTCTAGACTGTGCCAATAATATTTCTGCACACCTAGAGCATTTCATTACCCTCCAAACTGAGTGAATTACATTAGATAGTGGTAGTAGGTTGCTGACAGATGGACATAATCTAAACTAAGGTTTTATAACCATTTTAAGTTTAGATGATATTTATAAAGCACAAAATCCGCGGTGAAGGTATTACTAGCTCCATGCACGATACTGCAAACAACATTTGTAAAAAACAAGGTTAATATGGTTGGGATTTCTGAAAGTGATGGTAGACAATCTTTCATAACTTAAAGTATAGACTGTTCAGCTAAAATAAAGTATAATAATAACTATTTTAATGTTTTAGTGGTGTCATGCGGTTGGTGTTGGTAAATGTAAGAATAGAGCTGCCACTGGTGTTAGGACAATTCCCTGGGCAATTAAATAGATGCATTGAATTATGCGGTCCCCCAAGTTTATCAGTAAATGTAAAATATGACACTTTGTGGCGCAGATGCAAGAATATCAACAGGAATTGCTTGGTGAGCATCTCGTTGTGTAACTTTATTGACAGCATTTTGTATTCCTCATGCAGGTGGTCAGTACTTATCTCCCCATTGCCGTTTGCAGTGTACTATTTTGTACCCTCTGCAAACTGCTCCATTGACTGTCCCTGAGAAAGGAGGTCCATATCTGCTAGTGTTTTTAATACATTATTCTTGAAGTTCACATAGATGGAAAGTCTAGGAAAATACATCATGCTATCAGAGACAACCCGTCCGATTGCAAAGTTCAGATATAACTGCATTTCATTGGTCCGGGAGGTGGATAAAGTCACTGTAAACGTGGTCTCCGTCCATACAAGCTTTTATAACCACTGTGGAGCTAAGCGTTCGTTTCAAACCATGTTTGTGTGTGGTTAGGTTGATGCCCCGTTTCACTGAAGGAAGGAAGAGATTTTCTAGAACCTTATCTAATGGAGAATAAAGTGAGATCGGACAATATGACCTACCCATTTCTGCGGGTTTATCTGGCTTCAAAACTGTAATAATTCTAACTACCTTCTAAGTATCTGAAATTTTCGGTTGCCCAATATATTCAGGATAGCCGTTAATTACTAAACGCTCCGAGTCCTAACTTTTTTAGCATCAGCATCAAGATGTCATCCGGTCCTAGCAGCTTGGAAGGTTTGACTATCGTCATTTCTATATCGGAAATCGAGAATTAAGGACTCAGCGTTGGTTGTCCTAAGTTTTTGCCCACCGGCTGCCTGGGATGTCCCATAAATTATTTGCAGAATTGTGCAGCACATTTTCTAGTGCCCGTAGTTCGACAGTACTCAAATTTAATAGACGATAAGCTTCTGCTTATCTATATGACTGTTTGATCTTTGATGGTTATCCAGAGTAACTTTGAGCCAGTTGAGCACCATTTTGACAGTTGATGTTCACTGTTCAACGAAGTCGTCCGCCTTCTTCAGTCACCAATATGTGATCGGAGTTCTGGGTAAAAATTGTTCTACAGCTGGTGCATGAAAACAGCGAGAATGGCACGATGGTGATGTCCGATGAGCTGCTGCAAGATGTCGTTTCTCTAGTCCGCAATATGATGTCCTCTTGAACAATTACCCAGTTGTGAGAACCAGCTCTCGTGGTGGACGTTGAAGTCCCCATGTGTGTGAAGTTAGCTACGAAAGTTATATTCTTTCTTTACAGTGAATGTTATTGTAACAGACACTGTAAACTTAACATAATTACGAAATTTGGAATGGGAGGAAAGAAAATCGAGCGAACAAAAACATAGATAAATTAAAGAAATGAAAGGAAGACGATGTTAAACCTTGGAATTTTACAAAAAAAAATGTATGAAAATAACAATTTGCTTATTGGAGATAATAAAGTTGGAAAATTAAGTATTTTTACCAAATATGTCCTCCGTAAATTGGGCAAAAATAGATAAAATTTAAAAAGGTCATCGACGTACTTAACTTTTTTATACGAGCAAACAAAATTCTCTATATAAATCGTGAAAATTCAATCAAATTTAAAAGGGTGCGGTTTTCTGACCTATTGAGCTGTATAGCTATTGCATCAAGGATTCCAAAACAGTTTTCGTTATTGTCGGGAAAGCTTTCTAATCGGAGATTTAGCCGACATAGCTAACTTTTTTATACGAGGAAATAAAATCCTCCATAAAACCGTACATTACTCTCATTATTAGATCAGGGAGCGGTGGAGTGGGAATCTGAAGTAGTTTCTGGCACAAAAAAAAAACAACAAACATGAAAGCATGAATCCGAGAAGGTGAAACCTCGAACGTTCGCCTTCAAGAACCTTCATCAGACTGTTTACGCCGCTATATAAAAGGCAAGGCAAAGCATGCAAAAAAAAAGTAAAGTTCAGTCAGTCTTATGTGAAGACGCTGTGCGTGTGAAGAAAGCAATCATTGGTTGAAGATCTCCGTTACAAAAATCTATAGAACAAGTGTATAATAATTGTTATTGTTTATCGCAAAGGGCATAAACAAAAGGAATAACAAATAAACAATTGTTATTGTTAAAACAAGTTGTGAACAGTGGCACACAAAATTGTGTGATTAATAAAGAACTTAATTAATATTAAACATAAATTTATTTTTATTTTTATTTTCAATCTATGAAAGGAAAATTTAAGGAGAAGCTGCAGGATCTACAGAAGTCGATCAAAAAAAAATTACTAGTGTCGAGAAAAAGGTGTCAAATGTGGAAAAGACCGTCGACACGAAAGTGATCGATTTGGATAAGATCGTTGACGGAAAACTCGTTACGATGGAGGAGAAGATTAACAACCTCCAGAGCCAGCGACCGGAACCAGTGGGATTCGTATCAGAAGGTATCGGCAGGATCAAAACACCCTACTTTGATGGTAGCTCGCTCCTATCCGTATTTAAATTCCAGTTCGAAACAGTAGCCAGAAACGGATGGGACAATGACGAGAAGGTTTTGGAACTGATTTTGGCTTTAAAAGGTGTCGCAACCTAGATTCTAGAAACCATGCAGCCAACCGCAGAAACAGCTAAGACGACTTAATGGTGGCGTTACAGCGTAAATTCGGCGACGAGCACTAACGGGAACTGTACCGCATGGAGTTAAGGTGCCGAGCGCAAAAGACTAATGAGTCACTTCAGGCCTTTGCAATGGAAATCGAGAGGTTAGTGCAGTTCACATACCCTGGATAAAATAACCCGTTGATAGACAACTTTAAAACCGAGGCGTTTGTTAATGGAATACGTGACCCAGACATCAAACTAGTGGTATGTTCCACACAGAAGACAACCTTTGCAGAGACCGTGGCCATTGCACTAGCCCAGGAGACCGCTCACATGATTGCTAGACTACAAGTAAGCAAAGTGCGAAATATGGAAGTCGTAGAGGAACAGGAATGCCTTGTAAATAAATTTAAAGAACTGATGGGGCAAGTTTTGGAGGAAAATGGACAGAAGGCAAAAGTTAAATGTTTTAATTATGGAAAGGGCGGTCATTTTCAGAGAAATTCCAAAGCGCCACGCAAAAGTCAAGATCCGTCTCACCAGTAAGGAATAATGAACGAGCGAGCAGTCAACAATCTTCAAAAGAATCCCCCCTTAAACTAAAACGAGCTAGTACTGAGGGGCAAGTGCTGGCTGGCACAAGTAAGGGCCCCACAATCTTTATATCAGTTATGCAACAAAATAATAACAACCTTACGACGTGCGGGCACATAAATGGCAGACAGCACGCCTTCACTATAGACACCGGTGCGACACAGGCTATCATCAGATCTGATGAAGTGAAGGGGAAGTGTGAGGTACTGAGTAATGTAAGACTACGTACAGCTATCGGAGTCTGCCACCGTCCACGGGAAAACAGAGGCGAAGATGACTATAGCCAACATTTATGTAAGTCATGTCATTATTGTTGCCGAAATTGTGGACGAGGTAATCATTGGTGCCGATTTTGTGATAGCTCATGGCATCAATTTGAATATGAGGCAACAGATAATGAGTTGGCGAAATGTGGAGATACCTCTTGACGTGGGACGCCAGAAGGTTAGTTGGTGCCGAATGACACAAATTACCACCTCAAAGTGAATCGTTGATATGGGCGTGTGGAGAGAGATTGTGAGGAAAACCGCTTGTGGGTTGTTGAACCAGCCGAAATTCAGACAGATTTGTTGTCAGCAAAGGCCCTCGTCAAAACCACCGAGCAGAAAATAGTCCAGGAAAAATTCATCCGTAAAAACTCCGAGGGGGGGCCAATGTGCTCCAGTAGATGCCGTGATAAGCAGCGAACGATTGCCGGAACCTGCCGAAATGTCAGCCATGGGACCAACGGGAATTCGATGCAAATGTGGGAAAATGGGTAGCAGGTCTAGCAGACCCAGAGAAAATAAAGCCAAAAAGCTGCTAAAGAGGCACGCTTGTGCTTTTGCCACAACAAAAAGTCATGTTAGAACAGCCATCGTCAAAACATGAAATTGATACTGGCGAAGCGAAACCGATTAAACAGGAACCCAGAAGCATACCACTGGCGAAGCATAATGAGGTTAAGGAGCTAGTCGACGATATGAAGAGGTGCGGTGTTATTGAACCGTCATTGGGTCCGTGGAGCTCACCTGTAGTCTTGGTTAAAAAGAAAGATGGTAGTACACGCTCGACACGCTAGCTGGAACAAAGTGGTTCTCCACATTGGATCTGCAAAGCGGATATTGGCGGCTGGAGATTGCAGACAAAGACAAGTAGAAACTGCATTCAGTGGGAACGGCGCTTGTGGCAGTTTAAAGGCATGCCATTTTGACTCTGTATATGCTCCGGCCACATTCGAACGGCTTATGGAACGAGTACTCAAGGGACTGCATTGGAGGACTTGAAAGAAATGTGCACTCTTCCAGAAACAAATGAAGTTCTTGGAGCATCTGGTTACGCAGATGGCATATCCACGGATGAGGATAAGATACGAGCAGTAAGAGACTGGCCTCGTCCCTAGAATCTTTATGAATTACGCAGTTTTTTGGGACTATGCACATACTACAGACGCTTTGTGCCTAAACTTTGCTAGTGTGGCTATCATCATGAGCTGACCAAGAAATCAAGGGTGTAAACGGGTTAGTCACAGAAAAAGGCGTTCCAGAAACTAAAAGACCTATTGTGTGCTGCACCAGTTTTGACGTATCCAGTTCCAGGAGAAAAATTCATTTTGGACAGCGATGCTAGCGGATATGGTATTGGTGGCGTACTTTCCCCAAGTGGGTCAATAGTACGGAGAGAGATGTAGGCTACTATAGACGTACACTGTCGAAGTTTGAACGGAACTATTGTGTGACTCGAGTTGAGCTACTTGCAGTGCTGGAATGCATAAAACATTACCATAAATACCTGTATGGCAACATTTTCTCTACTAAGGACTGATCATTCCGCACTGAGATGGCTGCTACAATTCAAGAGCCCTGAAGGACATTAGCAACGTTGGATTGAGCGCCTCCCAGACTTATGACTTCAGCATTGAACACCGAAAGACATAAAACATGGAAATGCTGATGCTCTCTCACCTCAACCTTGTAATTTGGAGTGTAAACATTGCGTGAGACCCGAGAAGAAGAAATTCATCATCGACATCGCGCTAACGCAAATTGAAGCCAACGAAGACTGATCCGAAGCACAAAGAATATGGCAAAAATTATAGCAGCTAAAGGAAGAGGACAAACAGCTAACCAGAAATGAGATATCCGCAGAAGGTCCCTCCTACAAAAGCAATAATTGGGCGCAATGAGACAGTTTAAGTGGGTAAACGGATGTTTATATCGACAATGGGAAAGCGGCTGATGGCAAGATCTCATCCAACCTATAGTGGGACCTTCTCCAGAAATGAAGAAGTCTTAAATAAATTCCATAATGGGAGTTAGCGGAGGACATCTTAGGGTGACAAAGACGTTGGAGAAACTAAAACAACGTTTTATTGAGTTGGATGTCAGCAAATAGTGGGCGGATTGGATGGCGAACTGTACCTAGTGTATGCAGCCAAGGTCCCGTGCAAGAAGTCGAGATCAGCTTCACAATATAATTCGGACACACTTTCGAACGAATAGTGACGTAGCAGGCGCTTTTCTGTCGCAATCTCGCTGTGATGGATTATTTCAGCAAATGGCCGGGAGTGTATGTCATAACCCAATCCAAGAGGCGAACACAGTAGTAATATGTTTTTTGTAATGTAAAAATTTGTTTTTGCTATGGGGGTTCCGATAGCTAACATTCCCGATCAAGACAGAAACTTCGAGTCAACGGTATTCAAGGAAATGTGTGTGAGAATATATGGTATTAAGAAGACTCGATCAACGCCGCTCCACCCACCCGTCCGACGGAATGGTAGAAAGGTTTACTCCGAACCCTAGAAGAATACTTGCGGCAAGTAGTGACGGAGTAGTGGAAGGATTAGGACGAACACATTCCGAGGTTTTCACTGGCATCCGATCGGCCGGTCCATGATTCAACATCTAGATTACCCGCAAATGTCATTTTTAGGACTGAGATAAAACTGCCTTAGTTTAGTGCTCATCCCGCACAGAAGAGGATGCTACTAAAACACAGGAAAACTGGAAAGTCTAAATGAACTTTATGAATTTGTGCGCACACGTATAATAATGGTCAGCGATAGAATGAAGCAGGTATGGTCGTGCAGCCAGGTATGATGAGGGACAACTGATTCTACTTTACAACCCAAAGCGGAAGAAATTATTATCTCCAAGCCTACAAACCAGCTGGGATGGACCTTATAAAATAATTAAAAGGTTAAACGATGTCGTGTACAGGATACAAAAAGCTAACAGCCCCGAGCAAGAATGAAGATCGTCCACATAGAGCGACTATCGAAATATGGGAGAAGAGTTATGAGCCTATTCGGGACGAACAGGCTTAAATGAGCGGCAGAGTTGCGAAACGGGAAACGATGTGACATTGGTTAACATTATAATGTTATACAAAAGCTACAAAAACAAAACAACGGACTTGTTTACTTAATTAACAAGTAAAAAGCAAACAACAACAACTCTGAAGGGACGAACGTAAAAAAGATACAAAAAAACAACAAACATGAAAGCATAAATAAATGTAAATATCGTTGTTTACCTTTATGGAGATTTCGAGAAGGCGAAGGCGCGAAAGTTCGCCTTCAAAAACCATCATCAGCATGCAAAAAAAGAGTAAAGTTCAGACAGTCTTGTGTGAAGACGCTGTGCGTGTGAAGAAAGCAATCGTGGTTTGAAGATCTCCGTTACAAAGATCTACAGAACAATTGTGTGATAATTGTTATTGTTTATCGCAAAGGGCATAAACAAAGGAATAACAAATAAAGCAATTGTTGTTGTTAGAATCAATTGTGAATAGTGACACACAAAAGTTGTGTGATTAATAAAGGATTTTATTGAAATTAAACACAAATTTATTTTTATTTTTATTTGCAATCTACGAGCTCATATTTCAAACGATTTTAAAAGGTAAAAACGTAACAATATTTAAAAAAAAATATTTTTATTTTATTTACAAAACTTCTTAATTCTAATTTACATTGATTGGGTTTTTACGTACGTAATTGGTTACTACAATCCTTTAGGCAGGACTATGACCTAGTTTCTGATACCACTTATGTTGTGTGTTAATTTTATGGCAATTTCATTTATTCCCAGAGCTTTTTTCAGAACTCGCACGAGAAATATTTTTGCATATTTTAATTAGCTGACCTAGGGTTTGTACCCAGGCCTTACGTCTAATAATCTACTAGACTACAGCGATTAGTCGTATGGGTTTTCACTAAAGACTAAATATTCATTCAATAAAAAACACAATTGTAATTGTGGAAACAATAAAACATAAGTTTATATTAAAAAAAATAAAAGCAATTATGTTGAATTGAAACATGATTTTAATAAAAATAGAGTGAAAGAGTGTGAAATAAAAAAATTATGAAGCGTGAAAAAATACATCACTTGACCATATACATGTATTTATATATTATATTTTATAATTGCTATTATTTGAGTGTTACGAAAAAAAACATGTGAAAACTCTGTTGCAGAACGAAAGAAATTTATCATACATTTTTGTCATACATCTGGCGCAATCAGGCTGCAGAAAACAACGCTCGATAGGATGCTCCGGAATTCTGAATGTCGTCTTTCTTAAAGGAAGTAACATACATACATAGTTGGTCATTACCGAGATTAGATCGCTGACAAGGATATAGACTACTTCAGAGTAGGTTGCGATGAGGAATAGTTGGAGACTATAAAACACTCACTCTGCAACTATTCAACCGCTAGTAGGTTGAGGTTAAGGACCCTAGGCAGGGACTTTTTTGAAAGTTTAGACTCTCTGTAGGGAGCCAACATTAGGGCTTTCCAAAGCTTCATAAATAACTAGATAAATGCTGAGCATTAAGTCGAGCTTTTTCGTGTTTTTGCTCTTTATATTTTTCCTCTGTTCCCTATACACCCCTTTTCCGACTCTTTTCTCCTCTTCGTTATTCTCCTATACTACCCTGTCTTTCTCTCACACACACTTTACAGGAAGCCTAACAGGCAAAATTGTAAGCTTAGATGGTTGTAAGAGATTTATGTGTGCGAAGTTAACTACTAAAGTTATTTTCCTTTTTTACAGTAAAGGTTGCGCTACCAGAGTGTAAGCATAATTGAAAAATTCAATCGTTAAAAATCAGAAAAATGTGGAAAAAAGAAAAGAAAGATGAAAAGAAACTATTTCCTCACCACAGGTAATCAATTTGGAAAATCAAATTTTTTAACCAAATATACCTTCCATACCGGGAAAAATCGGGGGGGAAATTGATCTAGACAGATTGGATAGTAATAATATCAAAAATTCCAGAGCATTACCTGAGATCGGAATTATAGAAGACGTAGGTAACTTTTTTCACATGAGAAAAAAAATTGTCTGATCAGGCGAAATCGGATAACAAATAAATTAAAGGAATGATGAAGGTGAACCTTCGAATTTTACAACAAACATATATAAAAAACTGCTTCCTCATCATAGATAATCAAGTTAAAAGATTAAATCGGCAAAAACCTAAAAAACAACAGAATTGTAGGAAAATCTAGATAGAACGAATAATCACGTTACCAAAAATTCTAAACAACTTTCGTTATTTAGTCTATATAAAGCGGGCGAGATAGGATAAATAATAGAATTGTGAGGGAAACGGGCTGAATATTCATGGTATCAAAGATTCCAAAATAGTTTTCGTGTTAGTCGGGTATTATTTGAGATCGGAAGCACAGACACCCTAGTTAACTTTTTTTCACATGGGTTAATTCAAATTAACGTTCCAAACAATCTATAATCACGATGACGAATTCATTATTGATGATGTTGACAAATAAACGTATCACCTTATCCATATTAAAGTATAAAATAGACCACGTAAAAAGCTGATGAGTTTTTTTAAGCTTGTAGAACAATCAAAATGTGTATTGACCTAAAGAAAATTTAGAACCGGGTTACTTTACCTATGCCAAGAAAAAAACCGTCTTTTGGAACTGTCTTGGTGTTCGTTTTAAAATTAGAAATTTTCTAATTCTTAAAAAAACAATGAGGGCGTCTGACTTCATAATAAAGCATTGCTAAGTGCAAATATGTGTTTTATAGTGTTTTCACACCTAAAGTTAAAGCCTATAAGTTTCCTTAAAACTGGTTTTAACATTCATGACATTTATGACTGTCCAATAGCCGTTTTTGTTTAAGAAAAAATAAAAAATAAGAAAAATTAAGAAATGAACAATAAATTATACTCCGTCTGCCCTGTCCATAGGCTTCTTTTTCTTTTGTTTTTATTTATTGTTGTTGCAGCATTCATTATTTAAAATTTTACTTTTTTCAAACAACCGGCTTTCTGTATTTCCATATTTGCTTTGCTTTTTTTCCTGCTGTTTTCAACATTTCATTGTTGGTAGCTTTCTCTGAATTAGTACATCGAAAACAAGGTTGTATTTTATAAAATCTACTTAAAACCAATTCAAAAAAGGTTTTAAGATGGTTTTAACACAATAATTTTGTATGGTAAAATCAGGTTTTATTTTTGGTTTTAACGTTAAAAGCAAATTTTGTTAAACTTATTTTATATAGAATTAACGAATATAAAATTACCTTGTCCTTATCATTATCCAAAATAAGACACTTTAAATATTGTAGGAGTAGTTGAAAATATAACGTGCAATTTCAACAGGGCAAATTAGCCTCAATATACTTAATTCAACACTATGATAAAGGTGTATCTGAACTCAACAACAACTATGTTAGCATATTAAGGCAGACTACCCCAGTGTTTTTATATTTCTAAGGTCACATTTAGCTTTATAAANCAATGTTAGCATATTAAGGCAGACTACCCCAGTGTTTTTATATTTCTAAGGTCACATTTAGCTTTATAAAGACTGTGAAAAACAAAAAATCCCTTGGTCTAAATGGAATTAACAATAAATAAAATAAACTACTAAGAAAGGAAATTAAATATTTAACTAATATATTCAATGCATATTTAAAGCTATTTTCCAAACCAATGTAAGAAGTCACATATGAGACCTACAAGTCTTTTACTGCCTTTTTTGTAGACAATACTTCTGTCCAGAGCTCGGATTTATATGAGAAAACAAAAACAAAATCCGTTTTGAGCACTCCTTTTGATTTACTTCTCAAAATCCAATACAATTTTTCAATTTCAATATAAACTGGGAAAAATGTTAAAAAATGTTAAGTATTATACTTGACACAAATTAAGAAATTAAGAAAATCTCACATGTATTACTACACCATTCAAATAAACAAAAAATAAAATTAGGAAAAAATAGATATTAATTAAATCCATATTTCACCTGATAAAGGTTTATTGCATACGTATTGCATACCTTAGCACATTGCCACAAGAATAAACTTCAAATGACTCCAAACAAGCTCTGAAAATAATCTTTCAGATACATTGGATTGGATTCGGATAGTGAACACTCTGTTTACCACCATACAAACGAGCTAATCTCTTTATTATTTTTATCTTTAAGTTTATAAAAATTAATTTAAAACGTTTTCTTTAAAAAGGTAAAAAAGTACATTATGGCATTAAAACAATAATCAGAACTCAAAAAAGCATAATTCAAATTCATATAAATTATATTATTTTAATTGTTTCTTAAATAGGACTAAAGATTTATGTTACTTGATATATAAATAATTAATCTTTTAATTATGTATTCTTTACAAAAAACGATTTCTTTTAATAACATTTAAGTAATACCTTGGCCCGTCCTTGGTTTGATTCAAACGCTCAGTGGCTAATTTTAGGCAATTTTATTTGTCGAAGACTCAGTTTAATTGTTTGCCAAAAGATTCTCAAAATAATTTAAAGTTCTAGATTTTGTACTATAGTAACAGTTTAGATATAATAATTTTCGGCCCAATGTTTTGATTAATTAAATATGTGCCTCTGATTATTCTCTTTTTGGTTTGAAAAAGAGCTGCTCTATCTTATTTAACATCAATGTCATTCAGTTGTGAACTTTCGTGGTGATCGGTTGTTTTTTTCGAGTCCGGTAAGTAATAAATTAATTAGTGTGTGTTAGAGTGCGTAATAAATAATTATTGGTGAGAATTGGTTATTAATATTTTTATTAATAATTAATAGTTTATTAGTAATTGTAATTGGATACTTTTGGACACTTGCTTTATTTGAGCATTATTTCTGAATAAAAAAGTGGTTGAGAAATATTTCAGTTATTTTACATTGCCAACATTATACCGCCAGAACATCGGCGTAAGAAGGGCAAGGGTGACGCGTCGGACCTCTTGGTGGTGCAGACTGACGCCACCATGGGGCCATCGCCAACTCCGGTACCGCGTGTTAGGTACACGGTGAGTGAGCTCTCGAGCTCGGAGGCCGAGGGCGATGAGGAGAATCGGTTCAAGCCGGGAACGCCGCTTTCAACCCATGCTGCCGCTGTTCTGGGCACACTCGAGCCGGTACGAATCTCTTGTTATGCGTCTGTTGGAGCCTTTGAGGTAGACTAGATGTCTACAAGTCTTGTGCGGTTACCCGCGGTGGTGGACCTTGGCACCACCCGCTCCAAGCGGCAGTTTCCTGCTCTACCTGTTGCGTCGGCAGGTACTACATTAAGTGGTTTAGCTTTTTTGTGTACCAGCACGACGCCGTTCGTAGCTGCTACAGGTGCCTGGGCTTCGACCATATATTTAGAGTGCCGGCTGAAGGAGGAAGTGTGCCGGTTCTGTGGACAGGACGGTCACCGAGCTTCTCGCTGCACAANTGCACCAGCACGACGCCGTTCGTAGCTGCTACAGGTGCCTGGGCTTCGACCATATATTTAGAGAGTGCCGGCTGAAGGAGGAAGTGTGCCGGTTCTGTGGACAGGACGGTCACCGAGCTTCTCGCTGCACAAACGAGATCTACTACCGAAACTGCGCGCTTAAGGGTCTCCCAGCAGGACATTTCATGATGTCCTCGGTGTGTCCCGTACATAGCGCTATAGTCGCCAGGGCGAATGCACGCCGTTAATATGGATCGGCAATTGAAGATCCTTCAGCTGAACTGCCCGTTCGTATGCCGTGATCTGCGAACTCGGGCAGGCGATACGCGCCATGGGACGTTTGCGCTTGTACAGAAGCCGTATACGTCGGGTGGCCTCATTTGAGGGTTGCCGTGGGAATGCGAGTTTATACGGACAGCAGGGAAAATTCCGCAATAGTAATAAACGATAGGGACTTGGACTGTACCGTTTTTAGTAGTCAGTGGGGCGTTTACCTCTCAATAGAGGGATATTTTGGGAGGATACTGTTAGCCAGTATCTATTGTAGGTTTGGTTTATCTCTTGAGCCTTATCTTGTGTATATGGATTCGGTGCTACTCCTTGCGAGTAGTTTTCCTGTAATACTGTAATCGATGCAAATGCATATTCTTCAATGTGGTTCTCGAAAATGGGTAGGAATACTCCTACTCATGAGGTGTTAGCGCTATTTACGTGACAGCTGCGAATGGGGTAGCGAGTACTGTTTTTGATTTTAGGTGGAGGGTGTGTAACAACTGAGGCGTTAGTGATCACACTCTCATTAAGGTTGTTGAAAACTCTCGTAGACGAACGTTGGGATCGGACCCTGTACGCAGACGGCGGGATCGATACGCGAACTGGGACAATTACGCGGAAGTTGTTAGGCACCAGTCTTCGATTATGCCGTTTGAAGACTTTAGGACACTTACGATTAGTGACCAAGTCGAACAAATATATCGGTGGGTGTGTTCGACAAATGATTCTCTGCTCGGTAGACGTCGTAAGACTAAACTTGGCAAGGTCATTTGGTGAACAGAGGAGCAGGTCCGTCAGGAGTCGTCAGAGTCATTTCTAGGGGGGGGACGTACAGGGGCCTCTGATCTAGCATCTCGTGAGGCTGATTTCCGTTTTGCTTTACGACACTACAATGCCAGAATTGTTAGGGCTAAGGAGAACGATTGGAGGAGTTTCGTACGAGACACTCTTGGGGTGCGGTTCAACGTATCTGCAGGGGCAAAAATAATCGTGAGGCAGACCTCTCTCTCCTAAAAGTTGGCAATTCCACATTGTTTTCTTCTTTCCTAGTGCGGAACCGGTTGACTACTCTCCTCTCATTAGGGAGATGGTTGAGCCTCCAATCTTGGAAGCTCGGAACTTGCGGACAGTAGTTGGCGGGACAGAAGTAGGAAATCGCCGGTTGTTGATGGTATGACTGGAGAGATGTGTAAAAGCATCTATAAGGCCATACCTCAACAATCAATCTTTGGAAAGTGTACTAGTGAGGCCCATTCCCCCGAAGCTTGGAAGTCAGCGTTGTGGATCTGCTGAAGTCTTCTGATAGGGTGAGGAGTAACCCTCGTTCTTACCGGGGCATCAGTCTTCTTCCGGTACTTGGAAAAGTATTAGAAAGGATAATGGTGCATAGATAGATGGAGTGTTACAGCGAGGGCCCTTCTGAGTTTCAGTTTGGTTTTAGGGAAGGTAGGAGTGTAGAGGATGCTTGGCTGCGCGTCAAGATAGAGTTCTCTCGAGATAAGAAGAAACAGGTTTTGGGAATTAGAACTTTGGAGTTATTCCCGGGACAGGAAAGCTTGCATTGTAGGCGCCAGCGACACGGTTTGGAGGGATGTCGTACGTGGTTGTCTGCAGGGTTCCATTTGTGGTCCATTTATTTGGAATCTAATGATGAATCCTCTGCTGAGTTTACTTGCGTGTTCTTTTAAGGTGTGTGCTTATGCGGATGACCTGCTTATCCTTGTCGAGGGCCAGTCTCGTGCTGAACTTGAGATGAGAGGAGAGCGGTCCATGCGTGATGTGAGCGGGGCGATCGTGCAAGCGTTGAAGTGCCGATGGACAAATCTGAGATGATATTGCTCAAGGGCAGATTATATCGGGGTCATCCTCCACTCATTCGATCTGGCAATGCTAGTCTCCGTTACGCGACTCAGGTCAAATATCTGGGAATAACGGTTGGTGAGAGAATAAACTTTCTGGTTCATCTTGCTCTCGTCAGGAGCAAGCTTACTGGCGTAGTAGATAAGATTAGGCGCATCCTAAAAAATTGACTGTGGCCTAAGAAGGCGTGCTGTTCGTGTGATATATGGAGGGCTTTTCGTTGCCTGTGCAGCATTTTTGTTGAAAGATACAAGGTCTTATCAGTTCAGAGAGTAGCCATGTTAGCTTGTATGTCAGTTTGTAGGACCGTTACGACGGTAGACTTACAGGTCTTGTTAGGTGTTGCACCCATTGACTTGGAGGCGATACGACGTGCTGTCATCTTCAAAATCAAGGAGGGACTACCACTTTTAGATCAGGATTGGGTTTCCAAAGTAATTGATATATAAGTTCTACATGTTAAAAACATTACAATAGGTTTTTTTTTTTTTTTTTTTTTTTTTTTTTTTTTTTTTTTTTTGAATTTAATGTAAAAATAAACTAAGAATTAGCATTCTTAGACTTGTGAAATTTATAGCACAAGTTATGTACTTGTGTACTATAACTTAAAATCACAAATATAAAAGTCAAAAATGATATTTGCATTTTATTTATTTCGATGGTACAGATAACTTTATTTAATTGAAATATCGTTACAAAAATAGAATATTACACACAGAAGTTAGNTTTATAGCATTTCGATGGTACAGATAACTTTATTTAATTGAAATATCGTTACAAAAATAGAATATTACACACAGAAGTTAGTTCACGTAACTTTTACGTTAAGATGTAAATGCTATACCTAAATCAAAAGTTTAAGGAATTTAGGACTCTACTTAGATATAAGACCCACTAGGAATGATCATGTTAAAGCTAAGAGAGAGAACTTAAACATAGCGGCCAAAAAAATGTATTGGCTTTTAGGTTCAGAACTAAGTTTAGAAAATTAACTTTTTTGTACAAAACGATTTTAAAGCCTGTTTGGAGTTGTGGAATTTGGAAAACAACTAGTAGTCCCAACGTGGAGATATTTCAAATTAGTCAAAAACATTAACATATCCATGCATAGTGATTTACAAATACCAACAGTAAAAGAAGAACTGAAAACATTTAATCAAAGATATTTGAGTAGGCTTAGCAATGATACAGATGTGTTAGCAATTATATGAAAGCAATGAGAAGCAGACTTAAGAGATTGTTCTGAATTTTCCATTTGGATGTTAACTAAATTTTTTTAATTATAGTCAAAATAAGGTGTATTTAACATAAGTGTATTTATAGTAGGCAGTGCGTTGCCTTATTACACCTAGGGCCACGATCAGATCTCCAATAAAACGAAATATGAAAAAGTATTTCTTCGGCAACTTCCTCTCAGCAGATATCTGGCAAAAACATTGAGTAAATAAAATTGCCATACAAAATTTATAGCAAGTCATTTAAAAATTTTTTTAAAATGCAGTATTCCTATATATCTACATACGGTCACCTATGTTAAACATCCTTATTATCTATATAGAAGAATAGTTAGATCTAAACTTAATAGCATTAGATACCGTAATCGAACTTCTGATAGACATGAATGATAAACAATTATTGAGCTATGCCAAGCAATTCAAAACTATGCAATTTACGTTTCTTAATGGACAATAATTACAAGATGTATTTATTTAATATTTTAATTTTTTTCATCTTTTTAATTTAATTTATTTTTAAGCACAATTATTTTCAAAATTATAATTATGCACTTATCAAACTGATGCATATTTCATACCAGTACTATTAAATGGGGTAATATCTTATCGTACTGCGTTTTCATTTATTTAAAATAAAGCAGGTAACTAAAAAAGAACACTGAAGCAACATTTTTGTGGAAATTTTCTGGCTGTTTTCTTACTTCACGAAATAAAATTATGTCCTAGTCAGTAATAAGTGCAATAAAAAACTTACCAACGAAAAGCATTAAAATGGAAATAAACAAGTCCTATTCCATATAAGAACTCCAAATTTTCCTCATGTTTTGGTTTAACACTTAAATATTTTTGATAAGCTGAAAGAGCTATGTTGAAATTGGATATAAATTTCTTTTTTTTTAAATTAATATAATGCAAATACCAACCATTATCATACTCCTCTAATAGCAAATGCAAGTGCCCAAGTTTGCAGTATGTGTGGAAATCTATTTTTGTACATTTTAAATGCTCATCCTTCAACCTATCTACTTCTTTTGTGGGGGTATTTACACAACCACTTTCATCTGCCTCCTTTTTAACCAATATTTCATTCAATTCCGATATTGCAGATAACTTTATATGATTTTCAACATTGTCATTCTCCAATAATGAAATAATACTTCTAAAAGCTGTTATAGCTCGCTGAATTAATTCACGTAAAGTTACATTTTCTTCTTTATTCCAGTCCACAAAACCGAACTGTGTGCTAAATAAATTTAAATAGATAATAAATAGAATTTTTTGCTTAAACATTTTAATTACCTATCAATATCACATATCATTTGCATTTCTTCTGTAGAAAATATATTTCCATTATTATACTTCATTTTTATTGTTTAAAGGCACTTAATATTTGTTTATAAATCTATTTTAAATGTCGCATGCGAAGAAAACAAATTTTTCACACATACAACGTTGTACGAAAGTACTTCTTATATGAACACCGCTTTTGGATATTTTGGTAAGAGTTACCAAGTCAATATAAGTAAGTAAATTTTACAATAGAAGATTTACATTCAATATTCTCTAAAAATTGATAGCTGTGGCATAGACTACATACCAATTGAAATCAAGAAAACAACAACAAAACTGCATAATAAAGAAAATCGAAACATTCAATATAAAATTTGTTATCCATTTCGTTTGTTTTTGATATTGTTCATTAGTAAGAAACTGTGAGATGCCTTTAGCACGTTGAAAGTACTTTGAAAAACTTTGAGTTTTACTCCTTTTGCACTTCCAAACTATTTTGCAAACTTTCTGTTAGTAAGAATAAAATTAACGTAACTTATAATAACATAGCAAGATATATTTTTGGACGCAGTAGATTTAGTAGTATCTCTATTTTTTCATACAGAATTTACAATATGGCAATGGATTTTCCACACAGGATTATCTATCTAAACGAACCTAATTATTCATTTACCAGGCCCCAGTTTTCTACAACTAGCAGGGGCTAAAGGATAAATACCATAAGGTACCGGAAACAGGTGTCTGAAAGGCAATTTTTTATAAATGCTATTCGTTTGTGGAATCAACTTCCGCCAGACTTTTCAAAGTACTTTGAAAGTGCAAAAGTATAATATCCAAATAAAAGTTGTCAGAGTCTATAGAAATTTTGTTGTTTTCTTTATACTGTAGTAATACAAACTGTGTATACTCTATATTATTTAATTTGTAATTCTTAAAATTTCTATTTAAAATTCAATTGAAAGAAAATATTTTATTTATAGTTCTCACTCGCATTGTATAGTAGATATTTATTTCTATTTAAAATTCAATTGTAAGAAAATATTTATTTATAGTTCTCACTCGCATTGTACAGTAGACATTTATTTCTATTTCAAATTCATTTGAAAGAAAATATTTTATTTATAGTTTTCACTCGCATTGTATAGTAGACAGTGTGTTGGCTTACTAGATTAGAACTTGTGAGTTCAAACTTCAGCTCTGACATCTCGACAAAATGAAATAAGAGAAAATAATTCTTTCGGTGACTTCCTCTCAACCGTATTCCGATGAAATTCCTGAGAGTAGTAATAATTGCCATGAAAAATTTTCTCAAAATAGTCGTTCGGAGTCGACATTAAACTGTAGGGTGCGCCATTCGTGGATAAAATAAATAGGTGGTGTGACTAAAGGTTTGCAATAACTAATTAAGTAAAAAATAGGAAGCACAATCATTTAATTTGGTTTTCTATTTTTATTATTGTCTGGCTTATTGTAGATAGAATTTAATTCTACCTTTATTTCCATAACTTATAATAATTTTCATCTTTTACAATTTTTGTGTGTATTTTAACTTTTAACGCTCTGTGTATACGCCGTCTAAACAATATTTTTTGCTTGTTGATTTAATATTTGTTTTACCGCCGACACTTTTTAGTGACTTTGTTATTTAAATATGGTTACGGTAGTTTTCGATTAGGTAAATCATGCCTCTGAATGAACTAATAAGCAGTTTGTCAACAAATCCGTATTTTGGAGCAGGATTTGGGCTATTCGGTATTGGAGCTGGCGCAGCTATATTGCGGAAAGGATTACAAGGTGGTTTAATACTTTTTAAACGTCACCTTATGATTACATTGGAAGTTCCTTGCCGTGATAAATCGTATCAATGGTTGCTTCAGTGGATTACTACGCGAGGTGCTCGAGAAACACAACATTTAAGCGTTGAAACATCCTTTGTTCAAAGAGATTCTGGAAAAATTACTACAAAATATGATTTTATTCCTAGCATTGGAAAACATCTAATGTTTTATCGAGGAGTTTGGATTCAGGTAGAAAGAACTAGGGAACAACAGACACTTGATTTGCATATGGGAGTACCATGGGAAACGGTAACGCTTACGGCTTTTGGTAGAAATAAACAACTTTATTTTGAAATTTTAGAAGATGCTCGCAAACTTGCGCTTCAGGCCACCGAAGGGAAAACAATAATGTACACAGCTATGGGTCCTGAGTGGCGACAATTCGGACATCCACGAAGAAGGAGACCACTGTCTTCTGTAGTGTTAGATAAAGGTGTCAGTGAAACTATTTTATCTGATTGCAGGGAATTTATAGATAATTCTCAGTGGTATGCAGATAGAGGAATTCCTTATAGAAGAGGATATTTGCTACATGGACCACCAGGATGTGGCAAATCTAGTTTTATTACAGCTTTAGCGGGAGAAATGGAATACAGCATTTGTTTACTAAACCTATCGGAGCGAGGATTGACAGATGATCGACTTAATCATCTCTTAAATGTAGCTCCAGAGCAATCGATTATATTACTTGAAGATATTGATGCGGCCTTTGCTTCTCGTGATGAAGTACCTAAACAATCCTCTGCATACGAAGGCTTAAACAGAGTAACATTTAGTGGTCTTTTAAATTGTATTGATGGCGTAGCTTCCACGGAAGCGCGAATTGTATTTATGACAACGAATTATATAGAAAGATTAGATCCGGCTTTAATAAGACCTGGAAGGGTTGACTTACAAGTATATATAGGTAACTGTTCGGAACACCAATTAATAGAAATGTTTAAAAGATTCTATAAATATGACGACTCGACTGTTGACCACTCAATTACTTTTGCGAAAGCTGTTATAAATGTTGGCAAAAAAGTAAGCCCAGCCCAAATTCAAGGGTATTTTATGAGACATAAATTATCTTCACCTGCCGAAGTTATTGAAAACATAACTGAAATTTGGAATACAAAACAAAATGTATAACTTTAATAAAGCCAGAATTTGTTCTAATTATCGTTTACCTGTTTTTTTTTTTTTTTTTATTTAGAGATATGTTATTATCGGACTAAAACTTGATTTCAGTTGAATCATAAATAAAAAGGTCGTTTGTGGTTTTGCAATTTAACTTAATTTACTAACATGGTGATTGGCAAAGTGTACTATAGGTAGAAAATTTAATTTTTTTGAACTTATAACCTCTGAAAGAAAGTGTGTTATTCGATCATAAGCCTTGTGCGTTTGTTGAAGTATTTTGTTGCCTAAAAAATTAGTATCCCTTGCTGTTCGCAATGGTTGTCATAGGTTTTGATCTGTTTTATTGATATGATATCAAAAATACTGAAAAGATCCTTGAGATAGAGAATATCTGTTTTCAAATTTTTCTATAGATATGTGTATGTATCTCAGACATTTTATTACTCTTGCCATGCTGAATTTTGCAAAACTAATAATGATCTACACTATGCTTTTTACAAAAAGCATGATTTCTGTTCTTATATATATATATAACCCTATTTAAATTAATTTATTTTATTTAAGGTAAGCTTTTTTTTTTTTTTTGAATGACCAGTAGACCTCATTCACCACTTTGGTTAAGTGGTTAGAGTGGCCCTCATTCGCTACTTTGGTTAATAATAATAAAAAAATTATCAATCGAATATGGTGTTAAGACGTGCAGAAGCCGGACCAAATATAACATCAAAAGTAATAATTTTTTGAAAAAAATGTTTTCTAATTCACATTCGTAATCTAAGATTTTATAATCGTACATGTTGTTAAAATATCTTTTTTAATGCTTGTATTTAAATTTTATATGTAAAAATTAAGACAAGTTAAAGATTTAAATTGCAGTAATTAAAGTGTATTAATTAAATTAATTCACTCGTTAGGAATACTGGATTGCCTTTGTCCATAGTTTCGAACAACTTATAGACTATATTATTTCAGCTTCCGTAAGAATCGAATCTATATAATATATAGATTATATCTATATAATCTTCCATTAGTTTCCTTTTGCTGCGTCATTGATTACGTTTAGTAGTCAAACAATATCCTTTGCATTAATGAAAGCGCTTTATACCAACTTAGAGGATTATCTTCCAAAAATTTTGGCTTATTGAAAACCTGTCAAGAAAAAAACACCTTTGTTGAAAATAAACTCAATAACGTCTCTTATTATTGTTGAAATATGATTTCTTTTTTTTTTTTGCTAGCATTTTTATATTTTCGTCTGTGTCACTGTGTATTACAAGGCATCAACCATTTTTTTCTTTGTGGATGAATTAATGTAACTTAAGTGATTTTATAATTTTTGAAGCGCAACATGTTCTATATCTTTGAAATGTTTTCAAAATTGTATATTGGTTCCAGTAATATGGAATATTTAGAGGGCACTATTATTACAAATGTAAATGGAAACTAAGCTTCTAAGTCAAAACATGATAACTTCGAGAATAATCACTGTTTAAATTAATGTAACGGGTCTTTTGTTTTTATTACTAACTTCTTTAAAAATATTGTTAGAGAAATGCACATTTTACGTAAATGGGGATTTAACAACTTAATTTAAGTCCTATTAAACTGTTATTGCTTGGGAGGACAGATATATAGTTACTATAAAAATATATACTTGTCGGAAATCGCTTTATTATTGTTTAATCAATTTAAATTCTTCACCGAAGAAAAATATTTTCATACTGTAGATGGCTTTCGCCATCAATCTCGTACGGTGAAGAGCACCAGGTGCACAAAACATTACTGCTTTAAAATTATTTGCCAGATAACTATCCTAAAAGCACTAAAGTTAGGTCTAACAATTCTCTGTAATCATCTCTTATTAGGTATGTTTCGAGCATAGATTGAGAAAAATTTATAACGCGACTGATTGATTCATTAACGTAGAATTTTGTTCTTTCGTCATCTGGTTCTAAAGGAAATATATTAAAATTCAAATTTGATCAGGCTTTTTTTAAATCTTTCGATAGTTACGGCATTGGAACCAACGGTTTTGTTCATTTTTACCTCAACACGGTTCTCATAATTATTTCGTGTATATGGTATCTACATGGTAATCAGATGACCGGCATTTGTAGAAAGTTTTATACGAGCAGAGCTTACTTCTGTTGTATAAAAATAAAAGTTGTCATGAAGGCCCCATTCCTGACAATTCCAATTCCACTTTCCAAAGCAAGAATTTGGGACAATTTCTCAATATGCCCGCTATATACAGTGGTGGACATTAGGTTAGCATTAGGTTAAGTATATACCTATAAATGTTGTACATGATGTACATTAATTGTCATTATTTTTTTCTTGTTTCTCTTTTGCGATTTTTATTTTATTTTGTATTTGCAAACAATGAGTAATCTGAGCTGGACACTAATTTAGCACATTTCAAAAATTCTGGTACACAAATATTTATTTTATTATTTTTTGTACTTAAAATCTCTAATTGGTAAGTTTTATAAATACTTTATTAAAAAAATTAAATAAAAATATAAATTAATAATAAGTAAATGGTGGATGGCTAAAAGTAAATGGTTTACAGAAGCGCAACGTCTGGTAATTCAGCAAATGAGCTCGGAAAGAAAAACTGTTGGTAAGATTGCATCAACATTGAACTGCATTAGGACATATTCAAACCTATGGGACATACAAAAATTTTACGCAGACCACAAGTTTTTGAAAAACGACTAGTAGAGGGGATTTCTTTATTTATAGAGCAGCTGTTGTGGACCCAGTTATAACTTCCAATGAAATTCATAGAGAGATTTTATCAAAATTTCTAATCAGAATCTCCTCACGAACAATTAGAAGATTTAACGAAAGAAATTTGCGTGGCTATATTGTGCAACATAAACCACTTGTATTAAAGAATAATTTAAAGTCTCGAATTTCATTTGCCCGTGAGCATTTACGAGAAGCCAATGGATTTTTGGAAAAATGTACTTTGGAGTGACGAATCAAAGTTCTGTCGTTTCGGATCTGACGAAAAACGTTATATATGGCGTCCTCCAAACATTCAGCTCAACTCGAAATACACATCGAACACAGAAAAGAACGGTGGCGGAAATGTGATGGTGTAGGTCGCGTTTTCTGTGCAATGTGTTGGCCCCATAAATAAAATTGATACAAAACTGGATCAATACTGTTATGAATATGGAAATGGTGTTAGACCGTTAAAATGTTAAATAAAGACTACAAAAACAAAAACAATGGACTTGTTTACATGATTAACAAATAAACAAAAATATAGCAACATCAGTATAAAAAAAAGCGATAAACAAGTAAACAAACAGGCAACGACAGCACTGTCTGGGCAAACGTAACCAAAACACACAAACAACAAAGACGTAAACAACAATTTTTTCGCTTTCAAGAGCATTCATCAGACTGTTTACGTCGCTATATAAAAGGTAAGACAAAGCAAGATGGTTTTTATGGTTTGAAGATCTCCGATATAAAGATCTATAGAACAATTGTTATTGTTTTCGCAGACGAGTGTAAACGGTTAGTTAGTCAAGCATAAGAAACGTAAAATCGTAACGTGCGTAGCCTTAAAAACGTTTGTGTAGTTATAGAAACGTTAAAAACAGGGCATATGTCAACAAAGAATGTAAACAAAAAATAAACCNGTTAGTCAAACGTTTGTGTAGTTATAGAAACGTTAAAAACAGGGCATATGTCAACAAAGAATGTAAACAAAAAATAAACCTAACACAAAGCAACACGCACACGAACATAACACAATGCAAAGAAATTGGTATACAGACATTTGCACGAAGTCATCTGTTCAAAACAGTGATGAGTGTTGTTATGAAAAAGCAAAATTCAAAAAGTACCAATTGAGCTTTAATTGGAAGAATTATATTTACTTCTTAAATTTTATGTTATTATTATATTTATTTTTATTCTTGTAATATAATGGAAGTCGCCGTAGTCTAATAGGTAGTGTGTTGACTTATTAGACGAAAGGCCAGGGTTCGAATCCCCGGTCAGACATCAAAAACGAAATATGAAAAAAATATTTCTTCGGCGGCTTCCTCTCAGCAGATTTCTGGCAAAAACTCTGAGAGTAAATAAAATTGCTATTAAAAGTTTCTCAAAAAAATCTGTCGTTCGGAGTCGACTTTAAACTGTAGGTCCCGCCACTCATGTATAAAATTAACACACACAACATAAGTGGTGTGAGAAGCTAGGTCGTAATTCTAACTGAAGGGTTGTAATGGCCAATTATGTATGTAATATAATGGAATATTACATTTTCGGTTTAATCTGAGTCAATATTTATGGAATTTAGATATAAATAGAGTCGAATATTACTCTATTCAAATATTTTTTTATTAAATTGCAAATCAATATCTCTAGTTAGAATAGTAATACAAAAAAAAAAAAGTATTATGAACATTAAAATCATGAGAATATGTATTTAAAATTTTTTAAAAATTAAAAAAATTCATATATAAATAGGAAAGTACCAAAAAGGGCATTCGCGTTACATTGCCACTTAAAATGCATACATATTATTTATTTAATTTTGTTAAAATGTTTTGTGAGACAAGAAAAGCATAACAATAAGTATATATTTCTTATATAACAATTTTTTTATTTATTTAATTAAAAATTTATTATATGCGTGCAACAAATTAAAAGTTTTATATAAATAAACATGAATGTACCATACAATAGCCCCATTACTCATGTTCAAATGTTACGTTAAAACGTGAGAGAATTCTGTTTTATACAGATCGTCCCATTTTGCTAACGAGAGAGAACGTTTCGGTAAGCGTTTACATTGCTTTCCATATGATAAAAAGAGAACTTTTTTTGCGGTACGTTACGTTACGTGTGGCTAACTGGCACTTAAAGCAGAATAAGAAACAAAGTTGTGAACAGTGGCACACAGAATTGTGTGAACAATAAAGGAATTTAAGTAAAACTGAACAAAAATGTATTTTTATTGAAATCTACGAGCATATATTTCAAATGTTATTAAAAGGTTAAAACGTAACAATAGGTTTACAGAAACATACTTGTAGGCACAATGATTTTATATGCAGAGGAAACATACCACTTAGGTGGCGTTTTAGCACTACAACGATACAAAACACGCTCCACGAGTGGTGAAGAGTTGTTTAGAAGAAAACTATGTAGACATATTAAAATGGCCAGCTCAATCACCGGATCTCAATCCTATAGAGGATCTATGGAATGATGTATAGCAACACATTTCAGCCGATAAACCCAAAAACTTGAGCGATTTGTGGACAGAAATGCAAAAGGCATGGCATGTAATTGCTCAGGAGCTATACATGGTCTGATGAACAGTATGTCTAGGAGATATTCAGCTGTTATTAAAAATAAGTGTTATCCTACTAAATATTAAGTTTGTGTTATATGCATTTTGCATTCACTTTTTTTGACGGCAATAAATTTTTTTAATTTGTGCTAAATTACTTTCCAGTTTTTGTTTGGGTTTTATTACATAAAAATAAAACAAAGTCGTTGCAAGTAATAAAACTGATGCAACAGAATGCTGGTTGATTCTTGAACAGATTGATACGCATAATGGCATTGGAATGTTATAGTAGTAACTATACAAGGATATTTTAAGTTAAGAAGAGTGTATAATGTCCACCCCTATACACATAACATTAAAATTACTAACGTCGAAGTTTTTTCAACTCTAACATACGGATGCTTGAATAAAATATTTATTACTATGTAATTTTAAGCATTAAGTTCTAATGCCTGAACAACTGCAATAATAATATGTGCAGCTACGTTCATACTTATGGTAATATGCAGATTTTTTAAAAATATTGACCATATTATGTTAAATATAAGATTAAGAAGAAGTAGTTAAGGTTAAAAATGTATAATAATTTATAGCAAACATCTTGTTCTTACAACATTTTCTCATAAAATTAAAACTTTTGAAGTTACGAGGCAAGAAAGTTAAAATTTTTGGTTTCCTCTAAATTTAATCGGGCTTATCAATATTTACCAAAACTTTGAGGTTGTAAAAAATAAACAATAAAAAATCCCATATAGCTAAGGGCAACCCTAATGGCCACACATCAAATTAATTGATCAATCCGATAGTTTTGGATTGCTTTGCAAGAAAAAATTACTTTATTCAACTATAAAATGAAGTTTGAATAGAACTATAAAGATTTTAAATGTGGCTGTGCTGCTTAAAAATAAATTATGAATTCAAAATAACTCCCAATTTAAACGATGACTTTTATGACGTCGTTTTTTATTAATCCCCCTTTATGGAGCAAAGAAAGAAAAACAATAAAGACTAACGTGAAAAAAGAAACTACCCTAATTTTAAGTCAATTAGAATAAGTAATGTAAATACGCTTAAGTTGTGGAATGTAAAATATGAAAATAAAAGAAAAGAGGTGATCGCTATTCTCGGTAAACCCCCAACCGACAAGGTAACGTCTTTTTGTAAAATATTTTATTTTACATATTTTGCTAATATTTTTAGTGTATTTTCTGTGGCTCATATAAATCATTTTATTTTGGTTACTCTACCCCAATTTTCCCCGAAACATTTGGTCCTGGTCGAACCAGATTAAGCCAAAATAAAATGTTTTAATTTGTGCTCTCTCTTTGCAGATTTTAAAGAGACATCCATATTAGCCCAGCTAATAAAAACACTATTTTTTTGGAATTTTCACCAGCGACTATATAATAATAAGCGACTATATAATAATAAGTAATAAGTACACAAGTGTTGTTGGTTGTTTACTTCTTTTGTAAAGTAAATGGTTTTATTGCATTCTGAGTGTGTCGTCAATCTTCTTTATTGGTTTTATATATTTCGAAAACATCTAATAAATTTATGTACTTATTTATTTTATATTTGAATGTTATTATTATTTAAAACATTTTCGCGTTAATGTTGAACTACTTTGAACGGTTTGGTTAGATATTTTTTATAAAATCAGTTTTTCTTGAACATTCGTGACATATTGTGAAACATTCAGAATATTGCGAAATATCGGTGCGTAGCGCGATTTGTTTGACGGAAAGTTTTTGTAACCCTTTTTTAAGTCCCTTTATTTATCGCTTATTGTAAGAAAAATGGAAAAAGTTCAATCGCGTAGCGGATTTCGAAACCTTCATTAGGGCTATTCCGCAAGAAGAACATTATGTTCATTCTCTGAACACCCATCGGCAGGAATTAGTCCATTTGTGGGAGGTCTTCCGCGATAGTTACGAAGACTTTCTAGAGAATGCCGAGGATACTAAGATGTCGACAAAGGACGTCAAGACAAAGTATATGTCGGGATATACTTTATATTTCGAACTGGGGTCATATCTTGATGGATTAATTGATAATTTTAAATCGAAAACCGCGAACTCACCTCTTAGTTGTATCCCTATACACCTTCCCCCGTGTGATACCCAAACATTTTCTGGGGATTATGCTTCTTGACCAACTTTTAGTTTGTGAAACTAATCTCCATATTAGTAATATTGAGAAGATGTATTACCCTGTGAGGCTAGGAATATAATCCGAACTTGCCCTACGACCAGTGACGGTTTTGAAATGGCGTGGCAAAATCTTGGGGACTGATACATAAACAAGCGCGTATTAGTAAATGCCCAAACGGAAATCCTATTCAATCTTTCTGTCATGGATAAAGAATTGGGTCCTGCAATTAAGCGATTGTAGAGGTCAATTAATGATTGTATAACCAATTTATGATTGCTCGGGATTGAAACAAAAAATTGGAACATCATATTTGTGTATATTTGTTCCACTCGATTACCTGAGAACACTCTTTGTATTTGGGAACAGTCTCAGGGTTCTAGTTCGTGCTTGCCGAAGTGGAGTGGCATAGATGAATTTTTGACTAATTTGAGTCTGTTTCTGACATTATTGGCAGTCGCAATTCAAATCAGACGGAGTATTCTGTCTTGTGCCATATGACAAAGGTCAATGCAAATTTGGCTCATTCTCCCAACGCTAACTATTACTTGCCACATCATGCTGTCTTTAAACCCGATAGTACTACCACTAAACTTCGTGTAGTCTTTAATGCCCGTCTTCTAACGGTGTTAGCCTTAACAATGTCTTGCACCCTGGACCGATTTTACAATCTAACCGAACTATACTGATTTTATGTTGGAGACTGTTCAGATACGTTTAGGCAGATACTGATCAGACCAGATCAAGCACGTTTTCAACGAATATTATTTCATCGAAACCTCTAGGAAGATATGGAAGACTATGGGCTAAGAACAGTGACATGTGAAGTGAACTGTGCCCTTTATTTGGCAATTAGAACGTTGCACCAATTAGCTAGTGACTGTGTGTCAAGCTACCCTTCCGCGTCCACCATACTCTTGCATACTCAAATGTACGTGAACGGTATTTTGTCGGTTGCACATTCTATTGAAGAGGCTATACATAATCGCGACGAATTAATCTACGTTTTAAAGACGGCTGGTTTCTCGTTGCTAAAATGGACTTCGAATGAAGGAAGTCTTATTTGAGACTTACCCCCCGAACACTTATTGAATTCCAATTTTTTGAAATTTTCGGTTGCTAGTGCTGCTAAAACTTTGGGTTTACGTTGGAACGCGAGCTTGGATACATTCTTTTTCAAGCCATGTCCAACGCTCGATATTACCCAAATCACCAAACCTTCGGAGCTATTTGACCATGTTGGGTGGCTAGCACCCAAAATAATTGTCGCTAAGATTCTTATGCAACAAATTTGGAAAGACAGAACCGAATGGGACGTTTGTTTGAAACCCATAACGTTACACAGGTGGAAAGACAAAGCTTGCGCCAGCAAAGGTGCAAACCTTACCTCGTTTAGAGCTCTGGAACTCTTGGCAAAAATGGTACATTCACAGAGCTGAATCTTACATACATACATACATAATTGGCCATTACAACCCTTCAGTCAGGATTACGGCCTAGCTTCTCACACCACTTATGTTGTGTGTGCTAATTTTATACATGAGTGGCGGGACCTACAGTTTAAAGTCGACTCCGAACGACAGATTTTTTTGAGAAACTTTTCATTGCAATTTTATTTACTCTCAGAGTTTTTGCCAGAAATCTGCTGAGAGGAAGTCGCCAAAGAAATATTTTTTTCATATTTCGTTTTTGATGTCTGACCGCGGATTCGAACCCTGGCCTTTAGTCTAATAAGCCAACACACTACCTACTAGACTACGGCGACTTCAATCTTCAATCTGAATCTTACCATTCTCAAACTTTTATTGGACAGAATTGACAATAGTTCTATCCTGGTTTCAAAAATACAGGAGTTTCGTAAGTTTTGGATACTATTGGCATCGATAATTGGAATCATGTAGAATCACATAGTGTCTCTGCTGATCTGGCTAGTCGAGGTATGACAGCCAAGGAACTTGTAAATTCTCACATCTGGTGGAGGGGCCCTACTTGGCCGAAATCATCATTCAAACCTTGTACCCAACTTGAAATACGTTTGGTTCAAGTGAACATCAATACGACAACGTTCACTGAGGAAATTTTAAGCTGATTTTCCGACTTGTCTCGCGCATTGCGAGTGTTGTTATTCGTTTTCCGGTTTTACCATTCTGTTAATAAAATCCACGAGTTATCTCAGGAACACTTGTCAATATATTTTCATAAATGCTCAGTGCATGCAGAGTTGTCTCTGATGCTGCGCCTCATGCGGCAAGAGTTTTGGGTCCCTGGTCTTAAAACCCTGATTCGAACCGTTATTCATAACTGTAGGATCTGTACTATTTATCGGAAGAATTTGGGTCAACAAATTATGGCGACGTTGACTCGTCCTTTCACTCATACTGGTCTAGATATCGCTGGACATTTTGGAATTAAATCTTATATTGGACGTGTTTGCCGAATCACTAAGGGATATGTGCTGGTGTTTGTGTGCTTTGCAACAAGAGCAATTCATTTGAAAGCAACCAACGAAATGTCGACAGACTGTTTTCTAGTAGCGTTTACTCGTTTTTCCTCCAGACGAGGAGCTAGTATAATGAAAAGGGATCAGGCTAAGTCCTTTACTGAACTGGAGCAAAGGATTGTATCGGAGAACGTTTTTCAATCCATCGACTGACATTTCATTCCTCCTGGAGCCCCGCATATGGGCGGTCTCTGGGAAGCTGGTGTGAAAAGTTTTAAGACCCACCTGCGAAAAATATCGAGTGCACAGCAATACCCTTTTGAGGAGTTCACTACCATGCTGGCAAGAACAGAAATTTTCTTGAATTTCCGTCCTCTTCGTCCAATGGCGGATAACCCTTCGGATATTAACCCCTTAACCACAGGTCATTTTCTTGTCGGAAATGTCACAATAACCTGATTTCTCAATGGAATCTCCCAATTGTGGTTATAGATGGCGAAAACTAAAGTTTTTATACCATTTATTTGTGCATCGCTGGAAGGAAGAGTTGAACTCCATAAGTGCAATAAATGGAAGTGTCTCCAACGCGATTTCACGGTTAACGATTTTGTTGTGATTCGACACGACAACTTGCCTCCACGCGGGTAAAGGTTCGGCCGTATTTCGCGCGTTTATGTCAGATCTGATTCTAAAGTACGTGTTAAGCTCGTATTACTCCCTAACCCTAGTCAGAACTAACTCCTTCTTTTTTTCCTTGTTTGTTCTGTCCATTACTTATATATGTGCAAAGCAACACTCCGAAGATTTACTGTGGAACGTCCGGAAGGCCAGAGCCTCGATGAATTCATCAAACGCACCGTTTCGAAGTGCCTTTTGTGTAAAGGCCGACACACGCTCCAAAAATGTTCTGCATTCTGCCGCTTAAACCCCTACAGGCGACTGGGCGCAGTAAAAACTGAAAAAAAACTGAAATATTGCACTAACCGTTTGGCACAGTCCCATTTTTCGAAAAATTTACATAGTAGGGAGCGGTGTATGGAATGTTTGGGCAAACACCATACGATGCTACATTTCTACCGTCGAGACAATTGCAATGCTAATAACAAAAGGGTTTCTCAACGGAAGGACAACAAGAGCGCAACCCGCAGCCCAACTCATTAGTGTTCCTGCCAGCCCAATAACAGCAATAACAACAATAATGTAATTGCTACACTTAATTCTGCTGGTGGGACAATTGTAATTAACGTACTTAAATAAATCTAAAACATCAAGTTTCTTTTTTCCGAATTTTGAAAATGAATTGAACTGAATTTTCTTTATTTTATTTGGCCAGGTAGCTGCCCGATTCTACTTGTTGCACCCTTGCAAGGGTGGCGGGATGCTTACGCTGGCCACCCTAATTTGAATTCAATTAGAATAAGTAATGTAAATACGCTTAAGTTGTGGAATGTAAAATATGAAAATAAAAGAAAAGATCTCGGTCATCCCCAACCGACAAGGTTACGTCTTATTGTAAAATATTCAATTTTATATATTTTTCTAATTCTTTTTGTGTATTTTCTGTGGCTCATATAAAAGATTTTATTTTGGATACTCTACCCCAATTTCCCACAAAACCGAGGGATATGAAAAACGCATGAAAAACAGGAATCATAAGTTTAGTTTACCATTCTTTCTTCCCTACACCGCTCGCCCCCAAAGAAATGAGTCGTAGTGAAAATCGGCATTAAAAAGCAAAATTGAGAAAGGGCATGTAAGACAGTAAACAAACTTACTTACTTACTTAATTGGCCATAATAACTCGATTAACGGATTTCGGCCTGCCGCAACACATCCTTCCAAGCGCCTCTGCTTCTTGCGCGCCTACGCCAGTTGGTCACACCAATCGATGACAGGGCTTCCTCGATTTGGTCCTTCCAACGGATACAAGGTCGACCTCTTCGCCGACTTCCGCAGATCTCCGCATCAAATACCCGTCTCGCCGGAGCATCCTTCTCTATTCGAACGACATGGCCGAGCCAGCGTAGCCGCTGGATATTAATACGCTGCACAACGTCTATGTCGTTGAGGAGCTCATACAGTTCACTGTTGTATCGGATGCGGAAATCTTTGCCTACTCGCACTGGACCGAAGATCTTACGTAGGACTTTTCTCTCGAACACTCTCAAGGCTGCTGCATCGGTGCTGAGTAAAGTCCATGCCTCTGCGCTATAAAGAAACACGGGTAGGATGAGCGTCTTGTAGAGTATTAGTTTCGTCGCACGAGAGAGGTCTTTGTTACTATTTGCTATTGAGACCATAGTAGCACTTGTTGGCAAGAGTGATCCTGCGCTTGATCTCCAGACTGATATCATTTTTTGTGGTAACGGCGGAGCCAAGATAGTTAAATTCCTTGACTACATCAAAAGTATAGTTATCGACCGTAATCTGAGAATCAGTACGCCGCATTTCTTACTTGTCGATAACATATACTTTGTTTTGCCCTCATTTACTGCCAGACCCATCTTCGCAGACTCCCTTTAAGAGCGCTAAAGGCAGCAGTAACATTTCACTTGGTACGCCCTATGATATCAATGGCGTCAGCGTAAGCAAGCTACTAGACACTTTTATGGAAGATAGTGCCATTGCCATGCACTCCCGCCTTTCGCAAAACACTCTCCATGACGAAGTTGAAGAGGTCGCATGATAAGGGATCCCTTGTCTGAAACCTCGCACGGTATCAAAAGGTTCGGAGAGGTCCATTCCTACCTTGACGGAGCTGCAGGAATTGCTCAACGTCATTCTGCATAGCCTTATCAGCTTCGCAGGTATACCGAGCTCAGACATTGCGGCAAAAACACGATCCCTTATAGGGCTATCAAAGGCTGCCTTATAGTCGACAAAAAGATGGTGTGTGTCAACTTGCTTTTCGTGGGTCTTTTCCAGGATTTGCGTAGTGTGGAGATATGGTCGATGGTGGACTTGCCAGGTCTGAAGCCGCACCGATAAGGTCCAATCAGTGTTTTGACGAGTGGCTTCAGTCGTTCACACAATACGCCTGTAAGAACCTTATATGCGATAGGGAGAAGGCTTATACCCCTGTAGTTGGCGCATAACGTAGGGTCTCCCTTTTTCAGGACAGGACAGAGGACACTGAGGTTCCAATCGTTGGGCATACTTTCATCTAGCCATATTTTGTAAATAAGCTGGTGCATGCGTCCTACCAACTCATTACAATCGGTCTTAAACAATTCAGCGGGGAGGCCATCGAGACCTGCCGCTTTATTGTTTTTAAGTCGCATAATAGTGACTTTGACCTCTTCATGGCTAGGTGGCGGAATATCCACGCCGTCATCGTCGATTGGGTACGGAACATCATCTCTAAAGGCGGTATTGGTATCGTCATCGCCTTGTAGCAGAGTAGAGAAGTGTTTCCTCCCAACCTCAGCACCCCCTGCGGATCTGTAACCAGGTTTCCATTCTCATACTTGCAGAAGGAAGCTCCGGGTTTATAACCTCGGTTAGACGCTTAACCTTCACGCCTTTCCTGCTCCTCTTCTTGCGTCTGAAAAGGCGTCTCTCCACCCTTCTCCTCTCTCTATAGTTCTCGACAATGGCTCGCGTAGCTGCAGACTGCAACGTTTTCTTGTATGCGGCGTTTTTCGCTGCAGCTGCCTCGCGACACTCCTCATCGTACCATTGATTTCGTTTCGTACCATTGATTTCATTGATGGCGTTCGAAACCAAGGACTGTTTCCGCAGTAGTGCGCAAGGAGTGGGAGATGTTGGTCCACAGTCCACCAATGTCGCTGAGATTAGATAGGGAACGACGGAGCTTATCTGAGAGTTGAGCGGAGAACGCCTCAGCTGTCCTTTGTGATCGCAGCTTTTTAACGTCCAGCTTTCGCAGTGTACTAGAGCGCGCAGACCTTGAGGCGCTAATGCGCACTCGGAACTTGGCTGCGACAAGGAAGTGGTCCGAGTCGATGTTTGGACCTCTAAATGTGCGCACATCTAGTATACTGGAAACGTGCCTTCCGTCAATCACAATATGATCGATCTGGTTGGATGTTGATCGATCAGGGACATCCAAGTGGCTTTGTGGATGTCGAGATGCTGAAACCTGGTGCTGCATTCTACCATGTTACGCGCCGCGGCGAAATCGATCAGCCTCATACCATTGGAGGTAGTGTTCGCGTGGAGGCTGAACTGTCCGACAGCGGGGCCAAAGATACCTTCCCCCCGACCTTCGCATTAAAATCTCCGAGGATGATTTTTGGCGTCATGGGCCGGGCACTTATCATACACGTCCTCGAGTTTAGCGTAGAAGGCATCCTTAACCACGTCGTCCTTTTCTTCCGTCGGGGCGGGAGCACAAATTAGGCTGATGTTGTAGAATTTTGCCCTGATGCGGATTGTGGCTATTCTTTCATTCACAGGTGTGAACCCAGAGACAAGATGGCGAAGTCTCTTACTAACCACGAATCCGCATCCGAATTCGTGCTTATCTACATGGCAGCTGTAATACACATCGCAGGATGCTAGCCTTTTGCATCCTTGTCCTATCCATCGCATTTCCTGTATGGCAGTGATGTCCGTCTTACATTTCATGAGGGCATCCGCCAACTGGGCGGAAGCGCCTACCCTGTGAAGGGTGCGGACGTTCCACGTGCCTATTCTTAAATCGTAGTCCCTTAAACATTTGCCGTGGTCGTCAACTTTTAGGGGAATCCTTATAGAGGCTTGAGTTTTGGTCTTCACTGGATGTATTTTTACGTGGTGGGTTTCAAGCCCTACGCACAACCCAAATTTTACGTCCAGGGGATTGGACTTCGCTGCACGCATTAGTTAACATCTAGCGGGTGCTAGAATGACATCCAGGAGGGGCCACGAGGAGGCTGCGTGTCAACTTGAATACAGCAAGACAAGGATCGCCCTGGTGGTCGCCACGTTGACCACAGTCAGAAACTTTACCTTGTTTGCATGCAATCTATCCCTCCCAATAGTAAACAAAAATTCATATTATAAACGCAGTGTTTTTGGTAGTTGTACCATGCAGAATTAAGAGAAAACGACCTCGCAAAAGACGTCGTATAAATTGTAAAACACTATCTCTCTTGTTTTTTTTTTCACTTTGCTAAAATATTATTTAGAAAACTAATGTAACATTGTATATCCTGCAAGCAACTGTTATTCTTCAAGGCGTTAATGCAACTTTGGATATATTAGCAGATAATACGCTAATTTAGGGAAATTGCAATACGAAATCTATAGTAGTCTTAGAATTTTGTTTTTCAACGGATACGTAAAGGCCGAATGGAACTGATTAGATTGAACTTATATTAAAATTTGTAAATAAAACATATTCGACTTACCAATATAAGCAGTATTTCATTACTTTATGCCAAAACGGCTAAATTCGCTTAGTGTTACACATTTTGGCTGTAAAATTCGATGGAACGTGCACGTTAGAATAAAATTTAATGAACTTAATATTAAGTGCGAAACACTAAAGTGGCCAACTGGGCGACAAGCTAAGTTTTCTAAATAATAAATTACTAACATGCAAAGAAGTAAATCTGTGCAAGTCATAAACGAAAGGTTCAAATTGAACGAAGCACACAACTGAACGAAGTGAGTTGGTGAATTGTGCTACCGCTTTTCGGTCCTTTGTGTATCGTTCAATGGAACCACTATTTGATAGATTTTTTAGATAGTTTATTTTTAAAACATGCTCTTGTTACAGCTGTATTTTTGTGTATTTTCCATCCGATGTTTAGAATAAGTTTTTACCGCTGAAGACTTCGAATCTGTTATTAAAAATAAATTTGGAATAAATCAATTTAAATGTTTATTGCTGTACGGACAATTTTTGGAGTTAGCGTTTTGAATTGTTTTCAGCGTTGTTTTTATTTAAAATATACAATAACATTTTAATCAAAATTCTACGTAATTAAAAGCACAAATTGAGCTATCATAACAATTTTACTTTATTCAAATTTGGTAAGACCTTTCAAGTTATATTTATACAGGTGGTGGCACCATACAACAAACAACCCATTTCGCTTTGAAATGTATTGCCAAAAACAACATGTATTTTTTGCTTTTCAACTCAGAAGTTTCTCAAATTTTATTCATCTTGTTTATTTCTCCTACTAAAACTGTAATAACAAACACACACAGAGGGGAATTAAATATTTAATAACTTAAAAAATCGAACTGTTTCATAGTAATTAATCTGTGCGAATGAAGTGCTTCTATATACGAACCTTGTTATTAGCCACATAGTTGGTTATTCGCTTAATCATGTTCGACTCCTCCTTGATGACATATCTACCCGTGTCGTACATACTGTGTCATACCTGCAAAATTGTTAACACTCCTTGTACAATCCAGGATAGTATTTGCTTTCGTTTCTCTGTATGCTATCTCTGGGTGCTATCGCCTGCCATAATTGTCGTTTGAATATCGACAAACGTATTTAAATCCCTTTGTTCAAAATTTTCAGGTAGCTTCTTTATGGCTCACAGGGACCAGTTTGATTTCAAGTGCAGTGAGTACAAGACTATGACTTCGGACCTCTTTACATACATAATTGGTTATTACAATCCTTCTGTCAGGATTATAGACCTAGTTTCTTACACCACTTATGTTGTGTGTGTTAATGTTATATATGAGTGGCGGGACCTACAGTTTAAAGTCGACTTCGAACGTCAGATTAAGAAACATTTCCTGGCAATGTTATTTACTCTCAGACTTTTTGCCAGAAATCTGCTGAGAGGAAGTCACCGAAGAAATATTTTTTTCATATTTTGATGTCTAACCTGTGGCCTTACGCTTTATAAGCCAACACACTACCTACTAGACTACGGCAACTACGTACTAAACTACTGCACCTGTAATTCATTAGATTCTTTTAGCAATATCCTGTATGTATCAGTATTGATTTAACTTAGACCAGTATTTATTAGACTTTCGTATTTTGTACAGCTGATCTTCATTTTCTTTGGAAATCATAGAATCTGCCAATGGCCGATCATCTTTGAACATTAGGTTAGGTCAGAGGACGTGTACTTGCCAAATGAGACAACTACAGTACTCGGAGGTCCAGTTGTCCCATTGTACAAAATCCTAAAGTGGAGAGGATAACAGGGAAGATAAGGAAAGAGAGGAAGGAGGAAAGGGAGAATAAGGAATCGAAGGAATTACGCAGCTCTAGCACTTCTCAACCAGCTTAAAACAATAATGAATCTATTAGCGGTGTCAAAATATCGATAGTATCGATAGTTTATACTTTTTATTACTATCGATGTTTTTTTCTTACAACATATAAACATTTAACTATTATCAATAGTTTTTGCCACTATCGATAGTAAATGTTCTACCACTGATTTTTTGTTTGCATTTATAAGCTGGTGGTTCCCACAGTAGTATTATAAAATGGAGAGTGAAGTAAAGGCATTAAATGGTAAGCTACAAACATTTCTAATAATTTGCTTTCTCAAAATGCTAAATATGCTTTTTCTCAGGTTCACCAACCGAAAAAAGACAAAAAACAGCCGAAAAACAAAGAAGCCAATATCAAACGTTTGGAAGCATTTTACATTAAGTGAAGACATGCAAAACATGCAAAAATGTTTACAAGACGAGTGGAAACACGTCAAATTTAATGGATCATTTAAAACGCAGTCATCCGTCGCTCATTGAACCAAAAAATTCTTCCATAAGAAAATATTTCAAAGCAGCATCCAAGTATGATACTAATTCTTCACGAAAAAAAGAATTGGATTTATCTTTAACAAGAATGATAGCTTTAGATGTACAGCCGTTTAGTATTGTTGAAGACAAAGGCTTTCGAGACTTCGTGTATTGTTTAGGTTCTCAACATGAACTGCCAGCTAGAAACGCTATTCGAAATGTCCATTTAAAACTGATGTATAATGAAATGGAAAACAAATTGAAGTCTATTCTCGATCAGAGAGAAAGCTGTGGAATAACTACTGATTGTTGACGTCAAAGTCAAACGAAAATTATTTGGTCATCACATGCCATTTCACAGACGTCGGTTTTAAACTACGATTAGCAGTTTTGACAACTTCAAAAATCGTAAATGAGCTGAATCATAAATCAGAAAATATTGCAGAGTCACTGCGCGTGTCTCTTTATAAATGGAATATTCTTCAAAAAGTATCATGCATTGTAACGGATAATGCGGCCTCAATGATAAAGGCTTGTGAACTGCTCCAAAAAAGTAATTTTCTATGTTTCGCGCTTTCTTGTTGTACAGGATGTAATATTAACTGAAAGCCTTAAGCCAATAATGGTAAAATACAAAAACATAGTTACATACTTTAAAAAGACCACCATTGTATACGCCAAATTTAAGAAGAGCAGGGACGAGAAAAGGCGTATTTAAGAAGTGTCACCTAGGTGGAACAGTACTTTTGCAATGGTGAAACGAATTTTGCTTACCAAAGATGTCATCTTTTCAGTACTATTAAGTACCCCTAAGTCACCGGAAATTCTAACGGCTGAAGAAATGGAGCAACTTCAAGATATACGTTTGTTGTTGAAACCATTCGACTAAAATACGAAAATTATATCGGTTAATCTG
The DNA here is from genome assembly GCA_005959815.1 of Sarcophaga bullata. Classification (NCBI taxonomy): domain Eukaryota; kingdom Metazoa; phylum Arthropoda; class Insecta; order Diptera; family Sarcophagidae; genus Sarcophaga; species Sarcophaga bullata. Next base: position 45,044 of record QOCX01000945.1, read on the forward strand.
TACGTAACAATATCACAGGTAATTCCCATGGCGCTAGGGTTGTATTACGCTATGATGAATCTGAAACCACTAATGAGAACTGCGCTAGGAGTAGAAACGTGCACTATTTTATTCGAAGAAATCCAACGAAGACTTTTTGTTTATGAATCTAGAAGTGTCACAAGATTAGCAACTTTACTGGATCCTAGGTTCAAAAAAGAAGGCTTTCGATCTGCTCAAAATGCAAAGCAAGGGTATGTAAAGTTTGAAAATAAGCTGGAAATATATAGAAACCGCAAACATTCAATGACCGATAAACTGTTATCCAAAGTCGTGTCTAACAGAGCCGATGCAATTTCATCTCTGCGAGAGTGTGCTGAAAAACCCAATGAACTTATAACAACTGACTCATTGGAGTACTGGAAGGTATGTGCTGCTTGGATGTATTTATTTATAACTTAAAACAATTATTTTATTTACAAACACGTTCAAGTGATATGAAAGGGATGCAAATACTTGCGTCCAAGTATTTGTGTATCCCAGTATCGATTGAGTCGGAAAGAATGTTTAGTGAAGCTCGTCAAATAGTTTCGTATAAGCGTACAAAATTAAAAGAAAATGTCGTAGATATGATTCTTTTTAAAAACAGAAACTATTGGTAAAGCTGGTCAAATAGTTTCGTATAAGCGTACAAAATTAAAAGAAAATGTCGTGGATATGATTCTTTTTACAAACAGAAACTATTGGTTGACAGACCATTCATCTTAAATACTTTGCGTTTAATTTTTTGATTTTCGAACTAAGAAATAAAGTTCGGTTTTGTTTATTTTTGTTTATACAAAATGCGTTATTTAGTATTTTAACCTATTAAATTCAAATATGTAAATGTTTTATTTGAGAGATTCCGATAGTATTGCCGATATATCTATATTTTGTGTTGGAACTGATAGTTTCGATTCTATATATCGATATATTTTTAGGAAATATGAAAAATTTTCGATAGTAGCAGTATCAATAGTTTGCCATCTCTACTCTATGCTCCAATCAGACAGCACATGGCCCAGAAATTTTAGCTTTTTAGTTTTCCAAATGCATTTCTCCTCATTTAGACAAACATCATTACGTACTAGTGCAACTGCCTTATCATGTTCATTCTCACTACTTCAGAAGATTATAATGTCATCAATATAATTCATGGCATTTGGGCATGGTGCCAACAGCTGAAAAATTTCAGGAGCAGACTTTACTCCGAACTTTAGTCGTTTGAATCTATATAATTCCCGAATGGTTATGAAGGTTGTAATTTCTCTGCTCTTTTCATGAAGTTCTAATTGGTGGTTTGTGTTTTTTAAATCCAATCGGGTACAATACTTAGCCACCCTTAGCTTGGTCATAAAAACCTCGAACGTCATGCGTGTAATTTTCTCTATATAGCTTTATTCGCCCTTTGCGTATCTATACACAATCTGATGTCGCCATTTTCCTTAAATGCTACTACTATCGGCGAGATCCAGGGACTTGGACGTAATACTGGTTCGATAATGTTTTGACTAAGTGCACCATCTAACTTTCGTATGACTTTTCTTACTCTGCAATAGGCACGCGTCGCACAGGCTGCTGAACTGGAAACACTCTAGAATCGATAGACAATTTTACGACCACGTCTTTCCACATAGGAAATGGCCTGGTATTATACACTTGATTCACGCTTAACCCAAAGTGATTGTCTATCATTTTCAATAGCATAAAAGGTAGTAATTATCTCAAGATTTCACTTAATACAAATAGGAGCTCAAGTACATAATTTATATTAAATACCTTTTCAGAAGCATATGCTCGGAATTGATTTATGGATTTCGTACGTATGTTAAACACTTTCGCATTCTCTACCTATAGAAGTTTCCAATCAGTGTAGCTTAGAAGGTTAAAACACGATCCCGAGTCATCATTGAAATCCTCTTACCCGCAATATGACAAATTATATTTTCTTTGGTTTCATCATCACCTACTATTTTAAAACTGTCAACCTCATGTATTGTATCATTGACTATCATTGACCTATATTATAATTTTGTGCGACTTGCCGTTTCATACTCGTTTTACATTTGTGAGCGAAATTGAAGGACAACTCATTGAATTTTCTGCATGCTCATTACGATCGCATATATTACACTCGCTGTTAATAACTATTTTACCACATTTCTGTGAATCGATCTTATTGATATCCTCTGAATCTTGTTTAGATATCATTGTTTGCACCTGTTTACTTATTTGTTCATCTATGAGACATGCATCCAAAATCTCTTCAAGGTTGTGTTCTTTTTTGCGTTTAAGCTGTAATGTCTTTCAAACAAATATCCTCTATCTCGGCCTTAGTATTACCAAATGAGCACTTGGCTACTTGTTGACACGACCACAAAACATTCACCCTCTACGGGATTAATTTTACGAAAAATGTTGTATTTTCTTAAGCTTTTTAAGAGTTATTTTTATTTAAATTAAATAATTTAGAATTCAAATCTTTAAAATCGGGTACTCGTGAAAACTTACGAAGACCAAATCGATTTCGAATAGATTTACCACACGGTTGCGAATATGTTTAACAACTAACTTCTTTATTTTTGAATATTTCTTTAATTCTAGATTTCATATATATTATCCTAACTGTGTAATTCTATTCCGCAACTCCGTTGCTTATCTATTTGTCTATTTACTACAGTCTAAATGGTTATTGAACTTAAAATTAACTTAACGTTAGAGCAATTCATTTTTACTTATTCTATGAAATTAATTACTTGGTTATTTAAGGAATTCATTATTGTTAAGATTAAAATATAACAAACTGCAACTATATGTTGAAATATATGTTGAAATGATACAACAAATGTGTCTTTCAAATGCAGAATTTCTTCTATTCGTAAAATACTCATTCAGTTTGTCGACTTTACTTCGTCATATGGTATCACTGCTCCCGGCAAAGAAACACCTAGCTAGCTTGTAGTTGCTGCCCTCCTAAGTGAAGAAGTTTATTACGTTCCTTTACGACAGAAGTTCTCTCCTCTGCGTCCACATAAACTTGAAATGATCAAAGCTTTTTCCCACTCTGTACGCACCAATGACCTTTTAATTGAATCGCAGAGGAACGGTTTTATTGTATCAGACATAATATTCTAATTAGATAAAACCTGGAATGTAAAAACAATGTCAATCATTACTGTATTACTATTATTCAGCTATTTGGCAAATTTTTAAATGTTAGATTGCGTTCTCGGCTCGTCCCTGACAGTCGTCAGATTAAAATATAATTATCGGCATATTGCCCCTGACATTAGTCTGATTCTTCAATTCCGGCTCACGTTTAACGCCCGGCCTCTGACGTTTGTCAGATTGTTCAATTCTGGCTTGAGTTTAACGCCCAGCCCTTACCTTTTCAGATAACTATATTCCTCTCTCTGCAGTTATCTCACATTAAAAATATTTGCAATACGTATGTATAAATATAACACTATTTACACATACACATTTTCATTTCACACACCTTTCAGTAAAATCTCGCAAATAATGTTGCACCTCCAAATTGTTAAAAAAGAACAGGTCCCAATCGCGTCCCCACTGTAACTACCCGTCAAAATAATTCAAATTAAGAAAAATATTTTATTGTTCTTCACTAATAATACAATTTAATATATTATTTTTTTATTAGTTTGATTTCTTTGTACCAATCTATATTCTGCTCAGTACCAAACTATATTTTAGAATAATTCAATGAATGTAACTTTCCAAGGCGAATTCATATAAGTTGGTGTTATCAGCCCAGGTGAAAAAAAAATTGTACAACTACTACCTCGAAATAAATTTTTGAACAAAAAAATATTTATAAAAGGAAATTTATTGTTATAAAGACTAAATAAAAGCTTAAAAGCTTTATTTTTAATATAAGAAATTTCAACATTCATACGCAAAAAAAGTGGCAATTCTTTGACTACAGCGACGAAATTCTCTAGAAAGTCGCCTTGAGCAAATGCTGTGGAATAATATAATTGTTATTTTTTTATAAAAGTAGTACATATTATTTTTGCTCACATAATTCTATATACATTTTTTTGTTCATGTATTTTTTATTTTCTTTATATTTTTTTTTACATATTTTATAATTTTTTAAATGTCCTTAATGTTCTGGGACAGCTTTTATCATACATTCTCTTATGGCTCCCAGGATCCCCCTGCAGCGTGATTGTATTAGTGGTAGCGCAAATCAGTCAGTATTTCGAAAAAAAATTTAAAAAACTAATTTTTTAAACACAAGAAAGAAAGAAACAAAAGAGTTATAATGACACAAAATAACAAATTAATGTATAATATATCATATAATATATGAATACGCCTTTGTCATTTTTGTTATACGGCGAATTTTATTTGACAATCTAACGCCCAAAACAAGTGCAACAAATGCATGTTGTTTTTGTTAAAAAACACTGCGAATTAAGTTGTTGTAAATTTGCTATCACCTTATTGAGTTCGCCCTGTAATTTTCTATTGTTCATTTTTCAGGGGTTACTCCAATCATCTAACATGGGTTGCCACACTGAAAAATATACTTTTCCAACTTATTAAAATATATGGCGAACGATCTTTTGCATCCGATTAGCACGATTGTGGAGTTTATAATCGTTAAAAACGTAAGTAACTCTAATGAGGAATTAGTTCTTCATATTTTTTTGTTTTATTGTAAAATTTAAAAGCGTGCTTTCTTCTGTCTTTTACTTTGTGATTCGGGGAAGTAGGGTTGAGATCTAAAAACAATAAAATATTTTAACCGAGAAAATAAATATTAATTAAAAATTAATTAATGAAAATTAATAAAAATTTTAAATGTCAAATGAAAAAAATGTTTCAATAAAACATTACCTTTCGATTCGGCGGTTGATGCGAGAATAATGTATTTTTTTTATTTATTCTATGAATATTACACAATCTACAATTCACAATAACAAATTAGTCGTATTTTTATACTAAAGCTTAAAATTAGGGTGACTAGCGTAAACATCCCGCCCCCTCGCAACATTGTAATAAGGGAAAACGGGAAGCTACCTAATGAGTAAAACTGGTACAATTCAAATTTCAGTTACATATTCATTAATTCATTTCGGTACATAAATAAAATATAACCTATTAAATAGTAGTAACGAAAAAAGAATAATAAGAATATAAAAAAACGAAAGATTATTTGTTGACGACATTGATGACAAGGAGTATTAGGTGCCGCAACCACAGTTTTGTCCTTCTAGTGGCTACTAGTACGGCAGGAGCATTCAGTAGCTTGGCTGCAAGTTGCATTCTTGCTGTTGCTTTTGATTGCCTTAGCCCTATTGTTGTTCTTATTACGAGGTTTTCGAGTGTCCTTGGTGTGATTAGGCCGAAGATGTATCATAGTGTGATGATGTCCCAGACATTCCATGCACCGCTTCCTACTTCGACAATTCCTTAAGAAGTGCGACTGGGCCAAGCAATTTATGCAGTATTTATGTCTCTTCACGACGCCCAGTCGCTTATTGGGTTTTAACCGGCGGAATGTTGGACACTTCTGCAGAGTGTGATCGCTTTACATAATCGGCATTTGGAGGTGGTACCTGCAATGACTTCGTCCAGACTTCTGTTTTCACGTTCAACGGTGAGTCTTCGAGGGGCAACTTTGGACATCTGTAAAGAGAGGACAAAACAGACACATAAAAGGGAGAACGAATTAGTTCTAATTCGTGTTAGGAAGCAGTACGGGCTTTATAATAGGCCGCGTTAGAACACCATTGGCAATTCGAACATCAGCCACTCGTACTCGAGAATCGGAGCCGAAATACACGCGAGAAATACGACCTCCCATTCACTTGGAGGCAAGTTGTCGTGTCGAATCAAAACAAAATCGTCAACCGCGAAATTGCATTGGGGACATTTCCATTCCAGCGACGCACAAATAAATGGTGTAAAACCTTTAATTTTCGCCATCTGTTAACGCAATTGAGAGATTCCATTGAGAAGTCAGGTTCAGGGGGTGAAAGGATGACACTTCCTTCAAGGAAATGACCTCGGGTTAAGGGGTTAAAGTTCGAGTGGTTATTCAAAAGTGAATTTTTGAGCATTTGATATTTTCCGTAAATGGGTCTTGAAGCTTTTCACACTAGCTTTCCAGAGGCCGCCTATATGTGGAGCTCCGGGAGGAATGAAATGCTATTCATTTGGTTGGAAAACGTTTTCCGGTACAACCTTATGTTCAGTAAAGAATTTAGCCTGGTCTCTTTTCATTATACTAGCTGCGCCAACGAAAGCGGTTCCATTGTTCGAATATATACGTGCGGGACAACCTCGTCTGGAGAAAAACGAGTGAACTCTGCTAGAAAACAGTCTATCGACATTTCGTTGGTTGCTTCCAAATCAAATGCTTTTGTCGCAAAGCATACAAAAACCAGCACATATTCTTTAGTGATTCAACAACCACGTCCAATATAAGATTTAATTTCAAAAGCTCCAGCGAAATCTAAACCAGTATGGGTGAAAGGACGAGTCAACATCGTTATTTCTGGGTGTAACGCAGTCAAAATTTGTTGACCCAAATTTGTCAGATAGATCGCACAGGCTTGACGGCTCGAATTAGGTTTGAAGTCTAGGGATCCAAAATTCTTGTCACAACATTTTTGAAGCGCAGCATTAGAGACAATTCTGCATGTATTGAGCATTTATGAAGATGCTCCAAACAAAGTCGGGCAAAATGACCATTGTAGAGGAATAATTTGGGGAAGCGTTCATCGTATGTCAAAGGTGGTGATCGAGAGAGTCTTCCATTAACTCTCAAGAAATCTTTAGAGTCGATAAAGGGGTTAAAAGTCAGTAGAGAGCACTTACCATGCAAAGTAGTTCCATCTTTCAAAACTGAGTACTCGATGAAGTGCGAACTTTGACACAAAATAATCAATCGACGCTTCACGAAACAGTTTTCATTCTGAGTGAGTCCTACTGACAAGTATTTATGAGATAACCTGTGATCTTTGTTAGCGGAATGGTAAAATCAGAAAACGTACGACAACACTCGTAATGTACTTGACAAATCAGAAAATCTGCTCAAAATTTCCTCTGTGGGCGTTGTCGTATTAAGGTTCACTTGGACCAACCGTGTTTCAAGTTGAGTACAGGGTTTGAACAATGATTTCAGACATTCTGAACGTGGACAGCTTAGCCAGATAGGACCTTTCCACCCGATGTCAGAATTTACGAGATCGACTAGCGAGATCAGCAGGATTACTATATGATTCCACATGATTCCAATTTTCGATGCCAACAGTATGCAAAACATACGAAACTCTATTCGCCACAAAAGTTGGCCAATGGCACGGGGGTTTTTGAAACCAAGACAGAACTATCGTCGAATCTGCCCAATAAAAAGCTTTCGAAGTGGTAAGATCCAGCTCCGTGTGAATGAACCATTTTTGTCAACAGAGTTGTACCACAGTGCTCGAAACGAGCTGAGGTTTGCACCTTTAATGAGGCAACTTTTGTCTTGGCAGCGATCAAATGTGTGAATATTTCACCTGATGGGGTTTTGATTCTGCTATAGAGGGTGGCAGCATATGCTTTCTCAGAAGCATCACAAAATGCATGAAGTTGTACTTCATACTCAGAGTTAAAATTAACCCAGCGGGGGATAATAATCCGTTCGATGAAAGGGTAATCATCGACAAATTCACGCCAACTATGTAACGTCATTTGTTTAAAACCGTCCCATTCGGTTCTGTCTTCCAAATTTGTTGCATAAGAATCTTAGCGACAATTATTTTGGGTGCTAACCATTCAACAGGGTCAAATAGCTTAGCTATTTGAAACGACAGAACTTTTGGTGACTTGGGTAATATTCGGCGTTGGAGATGGCTTGAAGAAGAATGTATACAAGCTCGCATTCTAACGTAAACTAGCAGTACTAGCATCCGAAAATTTCAAAAAATTGGAATTCAATAAGTGTTCGGGGGGTAAGTCGCAAATAAGACTTTGTTCATTCGAGGCCCATTTCCGAAGCGAGAAACCAGCCGATTTCAAAACATAAGTTAATTCATCGCGATTATGAATTGCCTCTTCAATAGAATGTGCACCCGATAAAATATCGTCCACGTACATTTGAGTACGCAAAATATCCGACGCAGTAGGGTAGCTTGACTCACAGTCACTAGCTAATTGGGGCAAATTTCTAATTGCTAAATAAGGGGCATACTCCGAATGTAACTGTTCTCAATTCATAATCTTCGATAACTCCCCCGGGGTTTCGGTGATGTATGGATATACATATATGTGTACAATATTTGGTTAGGCAGTTCGATTTCATTCATTCTAAAATCAGTAGAGTTTAGATTTGAAAAATCTGTACGAATTTACAAAATATTTGACATAAAAATGATTAGATTTAAATCGAATCTCCATAAACATATTTGCTTTTTCCTCCTTCCTCTAGCTTATTTTATTTGTCCCAACAAAATGGATTAAGTCAAAAAATCCAGCCATTATGAATATCCATCTTTGAATTGTTTAATACGTTTATTTTTTTATATAAAAACTCAAAAAACAATCTAAAATTTTAATTTGAAAAGTCTTTGTACAGCTTAGGTAGAGATAAATCCATAAAATTAGAACTTCTTCGTTATTAACAGTTATTCGGAACATAAAAATTAATGTTAAAGTTAGTGCAAACAATAGAGAATCGCAGCAAATTTTAATGAGTAACATTCTTTTAAATGTTCACAAAGGGTTACTGAGTTATCCGGCGGCTGTACTATCAATTATTGCCTTTTAATTTTTAAGCACTCACAGTTTTTATTACACGATTACAAACCAATTTGATAACCAATTTTGCTTTTAATAAAGGTTTCAAATTTCGTTCAACAAAAACAGCTGGTGTTTACATGCTTCTGGTTTTTTGAATAATTCAACCGCTGAAAATTGTTTTTATTTTCTTGGCTCGAAATTGAATCAAGACATTGAACTGAAAACTTAGTTTAATATACATACATACATACATAATTGGCCATTACAACCCTTCAGTCAGGATTACGGCCTAGCTTCTCACACCACTTTTATTGTGTGTGTTAATTTTATACATGAGTGGCGGGACCTACAGTTTAAAGTCGACTCAGAACGACAGATTTTTGAGAAACTTTACATGGCAATTTTATTTACTCTCAGAGTTTTTGCCAGAAATCTGCTGAGAGGAAGCCGCCGAAGAAATATTTTTTTTCATATTTCGTTTTTGATGTCTGACCGGGGATTCGAACCCTGGCCTTTCGTCTAATAAGCCAACACACTACCCACTAGACTACGGTGACTATACAGATTTGAAATTTCTATCGTATAAAGTCTGACATCATTTACAAAAAAAATTTCCCTTCGTCTATATCAAATTCTTTGATTGAATGATCAAACAAACAAGCCTTAGTGGAATGGTTTACTTTTAACACAACTGCTTTAATAGAAAGTATTTTTAGAGTAATATCTTCTTCCACAACAACCAACCCGCTCAACGGACGTGATCTCATCTGTAGAGATGTAGGACTTATGGACACATAATTCAGTATTCATCATTTTCTTTTCTGAGTGTAAAAGTATCGGTTGTCTTTTAGTTAATACTTTTGAAAAAAATAAAAATATTTCAAAAGTCAGCATTTCAATGTGAAACTTTTTAACAATCAGTAACTTGTTTGTTCACATTCAAAGGTTAAGAGGGTCATTAATTGAGGTACTTACATAAATTAGAAGAAATATGTGATAATAACTGTGATATTTCAATTACCGAAATTTAAGAAATAAAAAAATACTGCATTTACAATTTAAGTTCAATAAATATTTGTTTAACGCTGAACTCATCAATAATTTAAAATATGATAATATACATAAGTAACAATCCTACCTTTTTTAATTGACAGCTGTTTAAAAGAAAGTACACATCTAAGCAAATGGTACACGAATATAGTACTGCGAACAAATGGTTCAATGCAAGATTATAATTAATGAAAAGCATAAAATAATTAAATATCTGCAGGCTAAAGTAAAGAATTCAAATGAGGCAAACAACAAAATAATAAAAAATCGATTTAAAGTACAAATTGAAAACAACAAATATAAAGAATAGAATTAATAACGCGATTGTTCAAGAACAAATGTGGAGATAAATAAAAGACAATAAATAATAATAAAAAAATTATAAGATCGTTGACATTTGTGACTAAATTGAATATGATTACAACCATGATATAGCTAATAAATCGAATTCATTTTTCGTGAATAACATTAAAACTATAAGGATAAAGGATAGATGTAGAGCAAATAACCGATATGATCAAATTATTCTAGAACATAAGAATATAATAGGACAAATGAAGAACAAAACGGATTATGAAAGGATATAAAAAAATTATTTTTGCTAATTGAAATGTGACAGGAAATATAATATTAAAAATGATGAATTCGTTAGAGGCAGGGGTTCCTCCCGAAAGGTGAAAAGTAACAATGGTAACAACAATTAAAAGAGTGCTAAAAATTGTAAGGAATATAGGCCAATTAATTCAAAATGACGAAAAAATCTGAAAAGAAGTGGTAAAAGATCAGTTGGAAAAATATATTGAGCACATAACACACTATCCAAATATCAAATTCGTAAAAAATACTCTTGTGAACAGCAGTGAACTATGTAATAAGTAAGTGGAAAGGCAGAGAAATACTAAGGGTGTAAAACAATCGATGGAAAAATAATGATCAAAAAACTATACATACATGTATGCGATCAGTGGCAGTGTTGGAACAAGAACAAAATGGGAAACCCAACGGAAGTGCTACCAGAAATAGAAAATGATTTTAGTGTACCGCACGGTTCCACACTAGGCGCTCTGATGTTTATAATAAATATTAATGGCATGGCCAATATTGGAGACAGATCTAAAATGATATTATATATGCAGACGATACCTCTGCTGCAAATTATAAAAAATGTCGAGTAAATATAATACGTGTTATAACTAACATAAGCAACTAGTTGGAGATGAATAAACTAAATTTTCACGAAAATAAAAATATTGAAAATATATCTATTAAAATGAATGCCACGGTAACAAATAGTATGTATATCGAATTTTTAATAAATAAAAATCTAAAATTTAATGAATAAATATCAAAAAGATTGATATTATCGTTTTCTTAAACGATAAAGAAGTCAAGTATCAAAACCTAACGAAAACCTAGCGAAAAATACAAAATGAAGCAATCAATTGGCATGAAAGCGAAAAATACAAAATGAAGCAGAAAGAATAAAATGTAAATCTATCAAATAAATGCTAGATGATCTGGAATGGCTGAATGTAAAACAAAATCTACTCAGCACTCTAAAATTAGTAAAATGAGAGGTCAAAATTAGTTAAAATATGTGGGTGACTGTCAATTATACGAACTTAGAAATGCCGATGGTTTCGGAATAGAGATAATTGCGTTCATTATTTTGTATACTGTATTTTTAAAAAATATATGAACGACTGTCGTGTTAGCTTATAACATAAATAACATAAAAAAGACACAAGTTCAAAACATCAAAACTATTCATCAATATTGTTCAAATCAGCAAATTATTCCTGTTAAAAAAATAGATTCACTAAATTTGGTGTTCTAAAAAATATTTTGAGTACTTTAAATAATTCTTTTTAATTAATTATTATTTTAATTTACCTCAGTACTGGGTGGAATAATCCCTATTTTTAATTAATGCTGAGCACCGTTTTGGCATAGAGTCAACTATTCTCTGACATGTTTCTGTTGGAGTAGTTTTCCACATTTCTGTCACTAATTCCCACAACTGTTCTTTTTTGAAGGGACTTTCATCGGCCAGCTGCTTTATCAGTTTTTCATAGATTTTTTTATAGGATTTAAGTCCGTCGACTGTGCCGATTAGCTCAAAATCTTGACGTCAATATTCTGAAACCAATATATTGCTCGCTTTGATGTGTGTTTGGCGTCATTATCTTGTTGAAACACCTACGAAACGGCACTTCGGTATAAGGCATAATGACGTCAATTAGTATATTAGTATAATAAATGGCATCTATTATTCCTTCTATTCTAAATAGAGGCTCTGTGCCATTATAGAAATGCGTGCCCATACCAATATACTTCCTCCACCAGTATTCGGGGGTCTTCTCACAGTCAAACTACTTCTGTCAGAGTTAAACAAATTAACTTTAGTTTCGTCTGACCATAAAATATTTATCCACTTATTCATAGGGCAATTTATATGCTGTTTTGCAAATTCTAAACTTTTTAGGTGCTGTTTAGATATAAATGGAACTTTTCTGCTACTTTTGGCCTTTAAATTATTTCTGAATAAAACCATTCTAATTGTTGGAGTGGACATTTCAAAATTATATTCCTTTTTAATGGCAACAGAGGTTGCAAACGGGTCTTGTTTTCACATGACGCACAATTTGTCTTTCCATAAGGGGTGTGATTTTTTTCCTCTAGTTTACGCTAGTTAAACTTATAATTTATTGCGTTTTGAGCCATTTTATATAAACAGTTGATAATTGCAGCAATTTTTCTATAGGTTTTGCCCTCATTGTGATTTTTTTATTATTTTCCTGACCATAGAGCAGTGTTTACCTCTGCCCATTTCCACTTCTAAAGTTTAATTGTTTACTTGATTTTTTTTAATTATTACCGTGCTCTTCAAAAAATAGATTAACCTACTCTCCAAAAGGTTTACTATATCTAAAGGCCCAGTTAGCCGACTGTAACGTAATGTTACATATTTTAATTTTTTAAACAGATTTTATTTTAATTTTAAAAACTTCCTTTTCATTACTTTTACCACTTTTAATATGGCGACTTTTGATTTTCTTTAATTCAGTGTTATCGCTACAGCTCACTACAAAACACTCAATTATGTGTTTGTACATACATACATACATACATAATTGGCCATTACAACCCTTCAGTCAGGATTACGACCTAGTTTCTCAAACCACCTATGCTTTCTGTGTTAATTTTATTCATGAGTGGCGAGTCCTATAGTTCCGAACGACAGATTTTTGAAAAATATTTTATGGCAATTTAAAGGAAGTTTTCAGTGAAATAGTTTTTACATTTCGTTTTGCTCGATTTGTCTGGCCTGGGGTTTGAACCACGGCCTCACATCTAATACACTAACACACTACCTACTAAAATATGTATTGTCGTTTACCTAGAAAAAATCCAAATACACGGAAAGAAATATTAAACAAAAATCCAAATTTTTAAATTTTACGGATGATGTGTCTCTAAGTTTAATATCTTGGAAATTGATGACAGGGATATTTTACATCCTACGGGGTTGGCTCATTAGTAAAAATAGATGCCAAGATGTATGTATAAAAACCTCCTAAAGAACCATCTCTATAACTGTTAGGCTAATGATTTGTCATTTACGTAGATATTTCAGCAAGGCAGCGACTCGAGTCGGCAAGTCTAGGATTGAAGGGAAATATGTTATGGTTCCCGAGTAGTCAAAGTTTAGATTTAAACTCCATAATGGATCTAAAACGAGCAGTTGCAGCCAAATAATCTAATAATAAAAAGTATTCTAAGGTATTGTTCAGAAAAATGGAATAATATTACACCTCAGCAGGTTTGGACTTAGTAAATACAGACAGATACGCGTAAATAATCTGTCCAAGAGAGTACATAGCAAAATCTTAACCTCTTTAGACCCATGGGCAATGGCGTTCTTGCATACTTTTTATATATTTTTAAATTTCCTAGTATATAAATAACATAATTATGTCTATTGGTGTTTATGGGAACTAAATATTGAATAGAAAATAAAAAATGATTCACTATTGACTCTAAAGTGTCCCTACTCGTTAAAAATGTTCGTAAAATAAAATGCACGTATGTGTACCTGAACTCTCAAGAGATTAAAGGTATAAAATATTTTTTTCATTTTTCATTTAACCTAATTATTTGTTTATTTAATTCGAAACAATCAATTAAGTTTTGCAAAAGAAATAAGATTCTTAATGAATAATCGCTTAAGATATGTTATTAGTTTGAGAGAAATTTGAACTAATAAATAAAAAAATGGTTTCGTTATCATTTTTATAAAAACTGTTTTATTTTAATGAGCAAAAGTGAAAACATATTTCCGATTTAAGAATGAATGAAAACATTGGCGTTTGGGCAACATTCATGCATTCGTTACTTTTACCATGCATTCGTATTAATATTTGCTGTTTTTATTGATTGTCGCTTGGACACTCTTTTTTATAATGCATTAACGAACGATTTCACATAAAGAAATTGATATATTCTTCCGGTGTTTGCACTATATACATAACCTTCAGAAGTACTTCGGAAAACAAGTTCTTAACCATTCATGCTTACGGCCGCGCATCAAATAATGGATGGAACTCTCCTTTTTTGTTAATGTATTGCTACAACTATACTCACACGTGTAGGCTGAGAAGCACAGCATAACCAGTAAGGAAACGGAATTTGATAGTTACCGGCGAAATGTGAAAGGGATAGAAAATATTACCAAAAAGTATTTGTGTCTCTCTCTCATTTCATCTGTTTTGTTTATTTATGTTTTTTAAGCTTTTGGGGTGGGTTTTTTATATTGGCGCGTGTTAATAAAAAATGTAATTTTTGTGTTAAACTATTATAAAATAATAATAAGAACTAATAATAATAATAACTTTTCACTTTTTCGTTCAATAAATTCAAAAATATTGGCAAATTCCAGCAAGAAAAATTTTTTATGAGGAGTGTTTACGTCCGGAGATGCGACAATCCCATCCCCGGCGATATAACTGATCAGCCAGAAGACGGCCTAAGAACCAACAGATGGCGTTGTAGTAGTTATTAAGCTTTCGTTTTTTTTGTTTTTTTTTGTTTTAACTTTTTTTACTGTATTTTAAGTTGAGCTTAGGTATTTTAACATCCTGTTGTAAAGAAATTCAATTTAGGTCTCTTACATGTTATATTTGTTCTTAATTTTCATTCTTTTTATAACCATCAAGAGTAACATTAACTTGTGAATTCATTTGTAATCAATATTTGAAATATTGTTTAAAAAAATGCATTATGTTAGTGATCATTCAAAGTGAAGATAACTAAATGGAAGAAATAAAGAAAAGACATTGGAAGTGAAAGAAAAAAAAATATTAGAAGTTTCTTTTT
>QOCX01000946.1:26319-43601 GCA_005959815.1 Sarcophaga bullata
TTCCACACACACACACACACACACACACACACACATACATAATTGGTCACTACAACCCTTTAGCCAGGATTACGATCTAGTTTCGTGCACCACTTATGTTGTGGGCATTAATTTTTTTCCATGAGTGGCGGGACCTACAGTTTAAAGTCAGTTTATGGCAATTTTATTTTTACTCTCTCAGAGTTTCTGACAGTAAACAGCCAAAAAGGAAGTCAACGAAGAAATATTTTTTTTTTCATATTTTCGTTTAGTTGCAGGTGTTTGTCCTGGGGTTTGAACCAAGGCCTTAAGTGCAATAAGCCAGCTTACATCATGGCCTTAAATCGTCTTTCAAACGAATAAAAAATTTCAATAATATTTCACACAGATTTTGTTTTATTTAACTTTAAAGACAGGAAACGCTTAAAAAAATCCTGTATGTCTGTATGTAGGTGTTGCCAATAAAACCGTTAATATTTTTGGAAATTTAACAACTCCCGTTGCTTCACTTTGTTTTTTGACATTCGTCAGCACCACTTACTTTTTGTTCCAATTCGATGTAAAACAAAAAACCGCCAATAATATGCCATTTTTTGCCCTCATCGTTGGCACCGTGTATTATTTGGTAACAGCAGCAGCAAAAGATCGTTGCAAAAATCACAAGAATTCGTTGGAAATTCATTGCCTGGTTAACTGAATCGTTTGTAAACTCAATGAATACTGTGTGTGGCATATTGTTTATGAGAATAAAATTATTAAAAAAAATTTCTGATTGTTGTTATTGTTATTGTTGTTATTGTTGTTGTATTAACCACAAATCAATAAATAGAAATTTTTTTTATTAAAAATTCATTTACCCGCCATAAAATAATGTATGACGTCATTCGTCATAAATATTGAAGATATTTTTAATTGTAGACTTAAGAGCAAAGAATTAGAAAATGGAAGATGAAAAAATTCTAAACCATAGACGGGAAGTATTGTTTTTTACTTTGTTGACAAGCAATGTCTTTGCATTTAAAAATTTTTTAAAAAATTTATTCCAAATGAGACTTGGACAAATTTTATAATGAATAATACCTTTAAACTTACCTTACCTTACGTACAGAATACTTGAAACAAATTTCCTTAAAGCTTACTCTTTGAAATTGCTGTGGTAGTCCGTGGTTCAACCCTTGCCGCAGCCATCTCCAAAAAAAAAAACGAAATTTTAAAAAATATTTCTTCGGCATCTTCTCTCAGCAGATTTCTGGCAAAAAGTCTGAGAGTAAAAATAAAAATGCCATGAAAAGCTTCTCAAAAATCTGTCGTTCGGTGTCGACTTTAAATTGTAGGTTCCGCCACTCTTGAATAAAAACAATTACAACATAAGTGGTGTTAGAAACTGGATTGTGATCCTGACTAAATGATTGTAATGAAAAGTTTCTCAACAATCTGTTGTTCGGACTCAATTTTAAACTGTACGATTCGCCACTCATGGACAAAAATTAAAGCAACGCATCATGGGTAGTGTAAGAAGCTAGGTTGTGATCGTGACTAAAGGGTTGTAATGATTAATAAGGTAAAGAAGTAAAGAAGTCTCTTAAGAAAGGAGAGCACTTTTCATCTAACAAATAATAAAATTCGATGAACAGAACATAAAAAATCTAAAATATTTAAGGCACTGTAAATATAAAGGAAAGAAAGAAAAGAAGTCCTTGAAGTTCAAGTTGTTCGTAGTTTGGCCAAGTTTCCAGGAATATTTAAAAAAAAACCGAATACAGAACAATTTTTTCTCTTTAAGACGATTTATTTGTTTACAAAGTAAACTGAATTGCCAACTTATGTTTCTAAAGCCTACATGCCAATAATTGGCAACACAATGGGTAAGACTTGTTCAACTTAACAAAGATTCTCTGGTAATTTCTCATATTTTGTAATTTTTTTTTTTTTTTAATTTTCAAAATTAATTCCAGTATTCCCCATAGAAAGCGTTCAAAACATAATAATTTTGGTCGACAAAGGATTTAAAAATTTGTTAAAGGAAACAATTCTTGTTTGTGTCAGTTCCTAGAAAGAAAAATGAAATGAATTCACTTGTACCTAGAAGGATATTTTTGATCGTTTATGCGTTTTTTTTCTGGTTAACTTCGTACGCATTTCATGAATTTTAAAGGCAATTTTTAATTGAAATTATAAATTCCGTTCACGTTTTCATTATAAATTACTTTCATTGACTTTTTAATGGGATTTCGTGAGAATCGAAATGATGAAAGATGATTCTAGGAATAACAGAATACTGGTAATACCACCATCTGTACATATAAACATACATCAAGCCTTCAGCCAGGATCACAACTTACCTTCTTACACCACTTATATTGTGTGTGAAATTTATTCAAGAGTGGCGGAACCTACAGTTTAATGTCGATTCCGAACGAAACACTTTTGAGAAGCTTTTCATGGCAAATTTTATTTGCACTCGAGAGTTTTTGCTAAAAATCTGCTGAGAGAAAGATCACCGACTTCTGATCTGTTGTGCTACACTCAAATCTATTGCTCTGAGAAACTTTAGGATGCTAGACAGTGTCCAACATGGACGACATTCTGCTCAGCAAGTGTTATGCACTCAAATATTTTATGCATAGGTTGCAAACTTGGTTTCTGATAATTCATTGCCATCATCACTGAACGTGAAACACGATAAGCAATCTCTGTTTACTGCTAATTGTCAAAAGCTTAGATTGGCTCAAACCCATATGGTTTAAGAAGAGTTACCAACTTTCTCTCTCTTATCCTTCCTTCCTTAGCAGCTTTTTTCACTATACAGAGAGGCTCTGGCCCATCAGCAGCGTGAAAGCTTCCATCCGCGCAAACTTCTCCGAATGCTGAGGTCGTAAATAGTGGCTATTGCATCGAACACTGTTCAATTACAGAATGAATTGCTAAGTCTTATCGCCATACAAGGATTGATTTTATAGGCCAGCCTTTTCTCGAAAATCGTTAAAACAAAACTGGTTGCAGAAAAAGTTTGTTAAAAGTCTATCGTGTGATACCTAGCACTTCAATAGGGACAAGTCTTACCATTACAGGTGAATTAGCAGTAATTTATCAGAAATAATGTATATGGTATTTACAGTGAGCGTCAAAAGAAACTGTATACTATGAATACAATTTACAAACATTTACCACTTAAAGAGAGTGCCCGATATTTCGAAATTTTTTGTAATTTTTTTTTTTCAATTTTAAATTTTTAAAATTCGCATTGAAACAATTTTAAAATTAAAATAACGGTAATTTTTTAAAGTATATTTTTTAATGTAAACTTTCTTTTGACGCTCACTGTCTATGGGAACTATTTGTAAGACAGATTTCAAGACTCTGTACAGTGCATTCTGTATTATGACTACGATATTAGAACATAAGTTGTGATTTCGAATATTATTTGACGCACAGTCAAGGTGTTTGACAAACAGACGGAACTTTTAAATATTGTTACCTTTTAAAAACGTTTGAAATATGAGCTCGTAGATTGCAAATAAAAATAAAAATAAATTTTTTTTAATTGTAATTAAATCTTTTATTAATCACACAACTTTTGTGTGCCACTGTTCAACATTGATTCTAACAACAACAATTGCTTTATTTGTTAGTCATCTTGTTTATGCCCTTTGCGATAAACAATAACAATTAACAACAATTGTTCTGTAGACCTTTGGTAACGGAGATCTTTCAAACCAGATTTGGTTTTAGCATCAACACCAACGGCGTCCTTCCATCACCAAGATTGACTGAAACATTCTACTCCGATCCTTCATGCTTTCCTTTGCCTTTTATATAATGTAAACAGTCTGATGAATGTTCTCGTAGGCGAAGGTTCTAGTCTTCGCCTTTAAGAGAATTCTATGAATTTAAACAACATGTTTACATTCATACATGTTTGCATGCATGTTGTTAGTGTAGATTGTTTACGCTTGCCCCTGCTGTTGTTGTTGTTTGTTGTTTACTTGTACTGATGTTGTTGTTTTATTCTTCTTTATTTGTCAATCAGGCAAACAAGTCCGTTGTTTTTGTTCTTGTAGCTTTTGTTTAACATTTTAATGTTAAACGAAGTTACACCATTTCCATTTTCGTAACAATATTGTGGGAAAATAAATAGTGAAGGGTTCGTTGTGCCTCTATGCTCAGTCCAAGTATAAGGTAAATAAAGAAAAATTTATTTTAAAATAGCCTTCTTCTAAAGGAATTTAATCTTTCTTGTATTTATTGAATTAAGATCTGTATAGTACATACATACATACATACATAATTGGCCATTACAACCCTTCAGTCAAGATTACGGCCTAGCTTATCACACCACTTATGTTGTGTGTGCTAATTTTATACATAAGTGGCGGGACCTACAGTTTAAAGTCGACTCCGAACGACGGATTTTTTTGAGAAACTTTCATGGCAATTTTATTTACTCTCAGAGTTTTTGCCAGAAATCTGCTGAGAGGAAGTCGCCGAAGAAATATTTTTTTTTCATATTTCGTTTTTGATGTCTGACCGGGGATTCGAACCATCGGCTTTCGTCTAATAAGCCAACACACTACCTACTAGACTACGGCGACTTCAAGATCTGATCAGATCTGTATAGTGCCACCAGTAATTAAAGTGCCATCACTGATGTAATAATTACAATATTGGCAGCACTGTAATTAGTGGTGGTACTATATCTCTCTTTTATTAATAAAAAAAATTTTGGTTAATTTTTACAATAAATTTACAAAAAAAAAGTGACCTGAAACTGCTGTCATTTTGTTTTATTTTGTTTTGTTTTTTTATTTTATTTTCTCGCTTCATTTCACATAATTTTCTCTCGCAGCAACAAAACTTGTGCATAAAAATTTTTCAAAAACTATTGTTTTGAAAATACTTCGTATTGTTATCGCCCTTGTTGTCTTGTGACTTGTGTTCTCGTTGTTTATTTCCGTTTAACTTTGAATTGGCAGTTGTTTAGCACAAACTGCGGTTGTCAGCTCGAATGTCCCCAACTATTCTAGACAATAAATAGAAAACTAAACGGAAAACTTTATTTTGTAATGGACGCGTAAAAAAGAAATTCATTGAGGAATTGAAAACATTTCCTTTCACGCTTTACTGCATTTGTTTTCTGTATTTTCTTTTTTTTTCTTTTCTTTTCTTTTCTTCTTTTCTTTTGTAAAAATTGAAATTGTTGTGGATTTATTAAGAAATTTTTGTTGATTATTTAATGTTTGATCATGAAATTATTTTTATTGCAGAGCATTATGGTAGCCCAAAGGCAACCGACCATCATCAGCATTTCGTTCAACTCAATGGGGTACATGGTAAGCATTCCCTAGATTGTCACAAATTAAGAAATTCTCATGTTTTTAAATTTCTTTATTGTTTTGAATTTATTTTTCAATTCCAAAGACAATTATTCCCTCCCCATGGCTAAGTAATGCAAAGACTTCAACTCAAGCGGCATTGTTAACATCTGTTTGCTACAGTAAAACTAAACAAGGATGTCATATTCATTAGAATTTCTAAAGGCATGTACTTACTTAACTAAGCAACATTCATTTGCCCCAGAACAATTGCAAGAGATGACATAGAAAAGACATACGAACATATTAAAAATGATTTCAATTTTAATTTTATTTCCATTTTATTATGTATTTATGAGATTAAAAACGTTTTTCATTTTGAAAATTAAATGAAAAACTTTAAATTCAACAAAACTGTCAAGCATAAATGCTTTTATTTTAATTCTGGCATTGAAAAGTTTAAAATTTAATTTCTGGTTCTATATCTCCTGCCATTTTGTATGAGTTCTCTTAATCTATTATACATAATACCGGGTCTTCCATTAAATGGTTTCTTCCTTTAAATTTAAATGAAACAAAGTGTGTAAGAGATATGTCGCCGTAGCCTAATAGTTAGTGGTACTGGCTTATTAGACGTGAGGCCATGGTTCAACCTCTGGCTCAGAAATCGCGACTTGCTCTCAGCAGATTGCTGGAAAAACTCTAAGAGCGAAATAAATTTGCCATGAAAAAGTTTCTCAAAAACCCTGTCGTTCGGGGACGATTTTAAACTATCGGTCCCGTCACTCATAGAAAAAATTAACGCACGCAACATGGGTGATGTCAGAAGCTAACCTCAAATTTCTTACCAAACAGTGACTCTTTCAAGATCCATTAGACACTCTTGGGTCTCATATGAATTGGTATGATCTCAAATATAACAATTTTGTTTGTTCACGTTCCCATTCATTTCGAAATGGCCACCAGAATTTTTGATGAAAATTTTCACGGTACGTTGAGTGAACAGAATAACCTTTTTTGATAAAACAAGTTTATTATTTGCACAAGTTGTATGCAGTGAGCGTCAAAAGAAACTGTACATTATGGATAAAATTCTAACAATCACAAAACTTAACTTTTATCATTTGGACCACTTAAGGAAAGTGCCCGAAAAAATTTGACAATCTTTTAAAATTTTTGTAAATTTTTTTTTTGTTGAAATTTTAAATACTCGCAATGAAACAATTTTAAAATAAAATTAACGGTAATTTATTAATGTACATTGTTTTTCGTATACAGTTTCTTTTGACGCCCACTGTATTTAAACTTCATAGTTCCAAAAAAAAAAAAATTCCAAGAAAATTTGACAATTTTGTTCGACAATGAAATTGAGATTGACTACAGAAAAAAATGCTTTAAAACCAGTGTAAATAAATGTGCTCTTAGCTCAGTAGCTGTAATTACCCAATTTCCAAGAAACTTTCCAAGGACAATAAAGAAAAGGTTGAGTAAACAATATTTTATTTACCATTCAACACTTATTTTTAACACGTTTTAATGATGATGAATTAGTTTAAAAAAAAAACCTTCCGCCTTTTTCTGGAATTTTTTAAATGACGGAGTTAATGCAGGCAGGCAGGCAGGCAGGCAGGTAAAAAAAAAGTTAATAAATTAATATACTCCTACCTATGCCAGGGTCTGACTGACTATTAACTTGGCAGTTGCACCTTTGGCACACAATTACTTGTGACCTCTTTTTTTGATACTTTAAATGTCGGTTACGGAAGATAAATTATCAGCTCTTTTTCGTAATATTTTTTATTATTATTACACTCTCTTTTTATTTGATTATTTATGTTTTAAATAATTTTAATTAATTTTTAAGATCAACAATTAAACAAAAGAAATTTATTTTCATTCATAACGCTGGACCGTACAAGTTATATACGAAGTATTTTTGACGTTTTTGATTTGATAAGCGTCATCTACATGCATACATAATTGGTCATTACAATCATTTAGTCAGGATTAGGACCTAGTTTCTCACACCACTTAGGTTGTGGGTGTTAATTTTATACATGAGTGGTGGGACCTACAGTTTAAAGTCGACTCCGAACGACAGTTTTTTTTGAGAAACTTTTTCATGGCAATTTTATTTACTCTCAGAGTTTTTGGCCAGAAATCTATTAAAACAAGAAAAGTCAAGTTTGTTGTTGAAAATGAATTAAATTCTTAGAGCATACACTTGATAAACATGTACAGTGAGCATCAAAAGAAACCGTACACTATAGAGGAAATTCTAACAATTTTTACTATCTAAGGAGAATGACCGAAAAAATTTCACAATCTTACGAAATTTTTTGTAATTTTTTCTTTTAATAACTGGCAATGAAACAATTTTAAAATAAAAATAACGGTAATTTATTAATATTCTCTTAACATACACTGAATGTTAAGTAGTTTCTTGAAAACCTTTAAAAGGCAAATAGCCATTACAGAGCATTGTAAT
Source organism: Sarcophaga bullata (assembly GCA_005959815.1). NCBI lineage: Eukaryota > Metazoa > Arthropoda > Insecta > Diptera > Sarcophagidae > Sarcophaga > Sarcophaga bullata. The sequence continues at coordinate 34,099 of QOCX01000946.1, forward strand.
TTTTCTGTTAGGATAGCGAGCTTAGTAAAATTGTATTGAGCAACTGTATATATATGTAGGTGTAGTGGTTGGAAAGTTTGCTTATTGAGACCTACGTACTCTTACGCAATATACATATAAGGTTGTTCACGTTATCTTTTATGGCTTGTCAAGGGGTTATTAAAAAGATTATACGCAATAAGGCTAGCCAAAGTCGCCATAGTCTAGTAGGTAGTGTGTTGGCTTATTAGACTCGAGTCCTTGGTTCAAACCTTAGCTTAAACATCTCAAATAAAGCAAAATATTGAAAAAAATATATCTTCGGCAACTTCTGCTGAGATTAAATAGAATTGCCATGAAAAATTTCTCAAAAGTCTGTCGTTTCTTTCACTTTCACCGCTTCATTTTATTGTTGTTTGATTTAAAGCATTTCCAAACAAAGCGTTAAAACTCGGTGACAAAGTTTTATATGCCGTGATGGTAATTTATGCTTAATGGAGTCACACTTTTTCTCCTCTATTGAAATCAAATTATACTCAATTTAAGATTTAAGATTTTTTGCTTATGCCACTGCTATCCGACAAGTAAATGCAAAACAATTCATTTCAACATAAAATTTACGACTTTTTTTCGAAAGACAAAAACAAAATTACTGCCTCATCTGTATAAATCATCAACAATAGAAAAAAAATGAAACAAAAAAGAAAAGAGAAACAACAAAAGTTGCTCCAATGATACTTCAACAGAATTTATGACAAAAGTTTATCGCATGTGGTGAGTAACAGTGACAGAATTTTTTGAGTTTTTCCAGACACCAGAATCATAAAGAACTTGAACGAAATCACAATAAATAATAATTTTCTTATAAAAATTAAAAATTTCAGTTTAAAAAAATAATTTCAATAAATTTGAACATAAAAAATCCAAAAGATAATTCATATTTAAGACAAATTTATAAAAGTATTCGAAATCTTTAAACAATTTTCATGCAAAAATTATAATCAAAACAGTGTTGAAATTTTTATTCAAATGTTTAGAAATTCTTTTCTTTTTTATTAGTAGTGAGTGCATGCTTGCCAGACTTGAAAATATTTTTAAATTTCATTTGCAAATCCATTATAAAATTAAATTAAAAAAAAAAATTTTTTTATTTTTTTGCCTCTAAAATTTGTGTCTTTATCGTATTCAAATGTCAAACGTTTGTTAATGATGTTGTATAAGGGGTTAGTATACTTCCTAAGGGTGTTCTTCACGACAGAGGATATTTGATAGTCTTTTTTTTCTCTATTAATTGAATTCCTGCGGTAATACAGCCGCATGAAGAGGGTCAGCTTAAAATCTGGTGATCACTAATTGAGCAGTTTGGTGTGTCTGAAAGCAAAAATTCTGGAATAGCTTCGTATAAAATATGTTACTGGATATAGCCTGAATCAAGATATTTTGAAAAGTTAAAAAAATAACAAAATGGCGGCTTATTTTTTCCTGATTTCTTCTATTTGTTCTACCTCAATCGTTTAATAAAATTGTTAATTATTGGCGAGTCCTAGTTCAAGATAAAACTACTCGTCTTAAGAACATTGTCCCAATTTGAATTTCAGCGAATTAGTATCTGCTAAATAATGGTAGATTTTGCTAAATAATGGTCGTTAAAGAGTGATTTCGAGAAAAATGGGTTTAATTTGCGCGCCACACTTTCTCTAACAGAAACGTTGCGTACGATAGTACGTGCATTGATCGTTACAGGTCGACTATGATGAACAGGATCACCTCAAAATACTTGAAAGACTTTCGTGATACATACATACATACGTAATTGGTCAATACAAGTCTTTAATCAGAATTACAAGTTCGTTTCACACACCGCTTACGTTGTGTGTGTTCATAAGTGGCCAGATCCACATTTTTTTTTTTTTTTTTTTTTTTTTTTTTTTTTTCTTTTTTTGGAGAAACTTTTCAGTACAATTTATTCTCCTCTCGGAGGTTTTGCCAAAAATTTTCTAGCGGAAGTCCGCCACAGAAATATTTTTTTTGTATTTCGTTTAGTTGAAGAGTGTCTGACCTGGGGTTTGAACCTTATGTTTGAACACACTATCTACCAGAAGACGAGAACTTGTGTTAGGAATATTGTGTCAAAATTTCAGCAAAATCGATGAGCGAATGTGGTCGCCAGATGGAAAAAAAATCCATGCGAAAAACGAGTTTCAGTTGCTCGCATCTTTTCAGGTGCGTTGTACGATTTTACATTTTTCTTTTGCTTTTCGTGTCGTTTAAGGGAAAACAAGATTTCTAGATTAATTTTATATTTTGAAAGTAACGAAAAACATGAAAAAACAATGAAGTATACTAACCCCTTATTGGCTGAAGTACATAATAACGTCTTTACTTCTACAGAGGCGTGTAATTAATGACTTTGAAAACTGTTCTCCTTTGTGCATATGGCACGTATGAGCATTTTGTGTAGCATTTCGACATACTCAACATAATGAAATATTACTCATACGCCAAAAAGGATTTTTTCTTTTTTTTTGCTGGATATTTAAAACACCCCTGCAATCTTATTTCTTTGCCAGTATATTCACGTCTATGCAATTAAGATGTAATTTAGAAGATTAAACGATGAAATTAGTTACTTAAGCATTGTGAAAGTTGGAAGTCATATTTTGAAAATTATGTGTGATGCACTTTAATTGAATTGCTTTAAACGGTTAACCCATATCCATAGAAGTAGTATAACATAACGTTACGTATGAGTAATGTTTACACTTTACATGAGTAAATATTATCTATACTTTACATGGGCTTTGTAAGTAACAGTGTTCTAGGGCGAAAGTATTTTATTACGGCTGTATAGTCTTATACCATTGTATACTTACATACATACATACATACATACATATTCCTTACGTAAGACGTAACAATTTTACAAAAAGGTTTCATGCTTGTTTCCATAGAAAAAAAAGAAGAAGAAAATTCTCTTACAAATTTCCTGTTCAAAATCTATGAATTTGAACTTTTGAACTTAATATCTGTATCTCTTATGATTACACTCACGTACATATGTATGTTGAAGCTTAAATTTTATTAATGTTTTCGTGAAACTTTAAATCGTTTATCATTCTTGGGCAATGTAAACAAAATCCGAGAAATCTGAAAATCTAATTGTAAGCTGCTGACTATTAATTTTTGTTTTGTCTTTAAAAAAGAAATGAAAAGAAGAAGAAAAAAGAAAAAAGAAAAAAGAAAAAATATTTGTTTTGGAGCATATCTTTACGATTTTCTTTTTTACGAGCAGAATATTGTTGTTGTTATTCAGTTTGTTTACAATGACACCAGCAGTCCTTAATCTAAAAATTAAAAGTCAAAGCACAGAGAAACTTTTTCTTTTTTTTTCAGTTTCATAAGCATTAAAGAAAATAAAAAACAAAATCATTTTATGACATTATAAAGCGTATAAAATGAAGAATCATAAAATAATGAAATATTATTAAAGGATTTAATGTTTTCCCTCCATGCTTTTATTTCTATTGCGTATTGTTGGTGGAAAATTTTATTTCAAAAATTTTAAATCTTTCCTACTGAGCAAGGTTTGTGGGCTTCCTGTAATTCTATCAAACCTATAAATATAACCTCTTCTATTCCTATTCCCTTCGGAAATTATTTATCACTTATATTGGAAATTTAAAACACAGTAATATACCGCTGGGTTTCTACACCCATAATGTACAAAACCGAAAATATTCAGGAGTCTTCCTTCATCCAATAATCGAAGTGTACGTTTAGAGCGTCAATCAGTACGGGAAAACAGGTTCTGTCTATGTTCCTTTTCCTTTCCATCATGTAAAGTACTACACAAGTATGATGTTTTCATTACAACTTTTTAACGTTGCCTTTCAGTATATTTCTGTGGTATTTGTTATCTCTCTGGCAACTTCGAGATTCTACTTTTTGCCTTTACGTGTATTGTTATTGTAATTTTTCTTTGCTTTGTTTATCTGTAAATCCTTTGATGTTTTGTTTTTGTATTTCTTTGTACCGTAACTTGAATGTTGTTTTGTTTTTGTTTATTTTAATTCTTCTTCCCTTTTAGATTTAAGAATTTAGCGTTCAGCTAGGACGGATAATTTAGTTTTTCTAAATCCATTCAATTCACACGGCTTATTGATATCCAATAAAAAATACAACTTTGTTTTATAAACCGTGACGTGGTTGTCTCTTTGAATGTACTAATGTTGTGATAATTGAAGTCCTTGTAGTACAATAGATAGTGTGTTCGTTTATCAAAAGTGAGGCCTCAGTTAAAACCCCCGTTTAGATATCTTCAAAGAAATACGAAAATATATTTCATCGGTGACTGTCTCTTAGCAGGTTTCTGGTAAAAGCTCATGTATAAAAACTAACACATATGGCATAAGTGGTGTGAGAACCCAGGTAGCAAACCTGTCTGAAAGGTTATAATGACCCTACATATGTATGTATGTGCCTTCTACTGATGTTGGGTTCACATAAGATTTCACTTTATCCCGGCTCTTAAGCCCATTATACCTGCTAATTACCGGTGGAAAGTCTTCCTCTACACCCATTATCAGTTCATAACATTATCAGCAGTGATTCAGAGATCGCAGTCCCTCGTCTACAATTATTCTAAAAGTGAAGTCTCTTCCGCTTAGGTTAATATCCTATACTCTGATGGAAAATTTTTCGATCAAAAAGTTTGTGAAGTAAGAACTTTTAAATTTACATACAAAATGAACTGAAGATTAAATGAACATGGGAATACACACACAATACATAATTGGCCATTACAACCCTTCAGTTAGGATTACGACCTAGCTTCTCACACCACTTATGTTGTGTGTGTTAATTTATATAAATGAGTGGCGAGACCTACAGTTTAAAGTCGACTCAGAACGACAGATTTTTGAGAAACTTTTCATGACAATTTTATTTACTCTCTGAGATTTTTCCAGAAATCTGCTGAGAGGAAGTCGCCTAAGAAATATTTTTTTTTCATATTTCGTTCTTGATGCCTGACCGGGGATTCGAACCCTGCCTTTCATCTAATAAGCCAACACACTACCTACTAGACTAAGGCGACTTCATGGGAATAAGTTTCTGAAATTATTTGTGAAATCTTACCACAGTGAATAGATTTAATTTTAACTTCTCGTTTGTATTCTCTCTGGCAAATGCCAAAACAAAACAAAAAAAATTATTAAATTTTTCCTTTTGTCATCTACATTTTTCCTATTCTCACTTCATTATCATCCATTTACTCTCATTCTTATAAGATGAGTGTTTGAAGTACTTCCTCATCATTTTTTATTTTTAAGAAAATGAAAATGAAAATGAAAAAGAAAGAAAAATGAAAGAAAGAAAAGGCAAATTTCCATAAATACGCTGTTAGAATACAATTTGCAAATGATTTGCTTTATGTTTGATTATATTAAATTTAATCAAGAATTCAAGATGATATCTTCTGTCATAATACTTATCATGATGATATTCATCACACCAAAGATGACATGCGACATGCCACAGTGTTGGTAATGAATTTCAACAATGAAATGCAATTGAAAGGAATTTTAAAAGACAACATGGGGTCGGGCGAGCATTTATTCAAAAATGAAATTCCATTGGCAATAAATTTTTTAAGTTTTGTAAGATTAGTTTTTAAATTCCTTAAAAAAAAAAAGAATGATAATAGCCAGACTTAAGAACAAATAAAATAAAAAAATAAAATGGGAATGGAATTGAATACCAAAACAGGCTTTAATGCAAATGTCATGGCTTTTAAAATAAGAATTTTTTTTTATAAATTTTTTCAAATGTATTGTTAGAAGGATGAGAAAACACTGTTAACTCAATGTACAAGGAGGAGATAAGTTTTTTTTTCTTATTATAAACTTGAATAATTAATTAATTAGGAATATTTTCAAAAAACATTTTATGGTGTGAGTAATTTAAATGAAGTGCCCTTTTCCCAAAAATGAAAAAAAAAGAAAATATTTTAACTACTCCTGAGAAACACATGCCAAATGTTGATATTTCCAAGGAAATGTTTTCCTTTGTAAGTAATTGTTTTATAATTAGAATATAATCTCGGCAAATAATCATTTAATCGTGTAATGCTAAAGGTCATCTCTTACATTAGCAGAATGATAGAATAATCGTATTAAATATGGGTACACGTGACTAATTTGTTTTTCTAGAATTGTTTTGGACAGCAGCAGGCAAAACAAATGAAATAATTTAATGCTCCTGCTGATTCTTAATGTATTCCTGTTGTTCTTCATTCGCTCTCTATTTTTTTTTCTTTGGTTAGCAATGTGAAAACCAAATAAGGCAAATGATTTACTTGATGCTCCTGGCACACGTTAAATATCTGAAAATGTTGCATGTCGCCTACTTGGTACGAAGTTGTTTTACGCTGTCACTGTAATAATATAACATTGTAGGCGTTCTACAGGTACAGTGAAGGTCAAAAGACACTGTACACTATGAATAAAATTTTAACACTCACCAAAATCAATTCTTACCACTTAAGGAGAGTGTCTGAAAAAAATTTGACAAAATTTTGAAATTTTTTTTTTTTAAATTTTTCATTTTTTTTATTTTTTTTTTGCTTCACTTTAAAAACAGGCAATAAAATTTTAAAATAAAATTTAAAATATAATATATTAAAAAATGTATATTTTTTAATGTATAGTTTCTTTTGACGCTCACTGTACATATATTTAAAGGCACATAATGTTCCATTATTTTATAATACAAACGTATTTATTTTCTTTACGGCAAATGAAGCTGAATTTGGATAAATTTCCTCAATTTACTTAACAATCCTAATAAATAACTTACAACACTAGCCTCCTATTCAAGGCTTAGAGAATGAATACCTTTTTGGCATGATAGGCAAACACTTTTTAATAGTAATTGTTTGATTTTATTTTTTACCGGCTCTTTTGTAGTTTGTAGTATATAGGATGACAAGATTTACGTACAAAATTAAAGTTTACTTTGCTACATTTTACATCAAATTATTTACAATTTTATTGAGTGCAACTTGTTTCAAATACCAATTTTTTTTTTTTTTTTTTTTTTTTTTTTTTTTTTTTTTTTTTTTTTTTTTTTGATCAAATTATCAATTATCTTCGGGCAATAACATTCATTGAGACATATTCCCTAGAGACTTACAATCCAGACATGAAATTTAAGTAAAGAAAATTGCTGTTCAGACCTTTGTTCAATTCAAAAATCAATTGTCAGTCAACCACACCATACAAGCCAGACAAGATTTTTTTCTTTTTTGTTCGACCGTAAAGCCAATGCAATGAAAAGCTAATAACTGGCACAGCAAAGAAGTGGAATAATGAACACGATATTAACTTTTATTTTGCAACACAATCATTTCTCACTGGCAATTGTACAATGTCATCTTATTCGTCTCGTTTTTCTTAATTTTTTTTGCTTTTCTTTTCTTTTCTTCTCTTTTAGAAGACATATTAACACACATTACATATGTAATTAAATGCATACAATGGAATAAAAGCAAGCAATTTAAGGACATCAAAAACAGGCAATATTTAGTCAAGGTCACAAAATGATTACAGCAGCAGTCTAGAGAGTGATTTAAGAAAATGTTTGTAAATTGTTGACAAGAATTATGTTAAGAATTTAAACTCAGAAGAAGAAGAATTCAGGTGAAATTAAGCATTATTTTAATTGAAAAAGATTCCTGCGCAGCAATTTATTTCTTACGTTTGATGCAACGGAACACACATCTTAGACAAACGTATTTTTATTTCTGTCGTATTGATTTGCATACGTCATATGTCACAACATTTTTTTCTATTAAAGTATGCAGTAAACTCTATAAGCTATTACCAATTAGGGCCCATTAGCTTTTTTAGCAACTCAATAGTGTGATTATTTAAGCATTTAAGTTTATAAACATGTTTTCAAACCACAAATTACTAACTTATGCTTGTCAATTTGCATTCATAATTATATTGGCGTCATCCGTGTTATTATGACGGTAAAAAATATGGCGAAAATTATGACCAAATATGTTACAAAATGTTGTCTTAAAAGAAGAGCAAAAAACTCTTAATGAGCCATAATTTTCTCCATAAGTATTTTCCATAAGAGTTGCAAGAGTGAGAGTAATTTGCACAAGTACAGTGAGTGGCAAAAAAGGCGGTACATTAAAAAATATACATTAATAAATTACCGCTATTTTCAATTTAAAATTGTTTCATTGCCAGTTTTTAAAATTGTAACAAAAACAAAATTTTTACAAAAAAATTTCGAAGTATTGTCAAATTTTTTCGGGCACTCTCCTTAAATGGCAGTAGTTAAGTTTAGTGATTGTTAGAATTTTATCCTTAGTGTACCAATTGTTTCGACGCTCACTGTATGGTGCAATTTACATGGTTTACCATATAAAAACTGTAGTAAATGAAAATCAATAATCGCTTTCCAGTGTATTGTGCTACTCAGAAAATTCTTATCAGGACCACAGCGATCACTTGGGTTACACAAATTAGAAATGAAGCCGAACAAAAACAGAATTCGAAAACTATTATGCTAAAATAGTGGATAGTTTCTTTAATACTAACAACAAAAATCCTTAAATATGTAAGTATGTATGCAGGATAAAACTTTCAAAAAATTTTATAGAAAAGATCAGGGAAAAACTTCTTGACCACCATTCCCAGCTTACGTTTTCGGAAATCTGTGTTTCTATGCCACGACAGGCGTAAGCGCTTTTATCCTCAAACTTAAGGTAAATGTTAGGTGATAGGCCTATGATCCTTAAAGTAACAGTAACAACCTTTAACAACATGATCAAGAACTTGAAGAACAGAAATCGGCGTAGTCTAGGCATTGTGTTAGCTTATTGGAAGTGAGGCACAGTTCAAGCCTTAGCAGATTTCTTGCAAAACCCTGAGTATAAATAAAAAATTACAATGAAAATTTGCTCAAAAAGAATTGTCGTTCGGAGACGACTTTAAACTGTAGATCTCGCCACACAACATAAGCTATGAGAGAAGCTAGGCTGTAAACTTGACTGAAGGGTTGTAATGAGCAATTATGTATGTATGTATTTATATGTAGCGCTGATTGGCAATGTTACCTTTCACTCATTTTCTGTGGTCTGCCGTGCAATAACAGCCTGAGTCCACTCAAGTCAATTGGGGTTATGAGTTCTGCTATCATATTCTACTAACAAAATCTTATATTTACTTGATTCCTCTAATAATATTGTTTAAAAAGGTTATTGCTTGAGGGCACAGATTTATACTGCAATCACTTTCAGTGTGGCAACTTCTAGAACTTCACAGTTGATTTGTTGTAGTAATTCTTATGCTTCGCTACGTTTACTGATTTTGGTAAGAAATTTTGTATTGGAATTTCATTTTTGTTTATTACTATTCCCGTTATTAGTTTCTTGTTTTACTAATTCTGACTTTGTTGCGACGTAATATTTTATTGTAATTTATTAATTTTTACTACAATATTAGTAA
>QOCX01000946.1:49637-59863 GCA_005959815.1 Sarcophaga bullata
TCAGAAATAAATTGAAAAATCTTTTCAATATTGAATCGTATTTATATTCTCTATGTAATCAGATCAGTATTGTTGTAAAAATGAAATGTAACCTGAGAAAAGGAAACAATTTTGAAATCATAAAATTGAAAACAAAAAATGAATCGAAAAAGAAGATTTTTCATTTCATATTTTGGTTTACATTGGCTGTCGTTCAATGTTCTTGGTTACATTTACAATTCAATGGAATTGAAACAAACGGAAAAAGGGGAAATATTATTGGATTTTATAAGAAATTGAAATCATAAAAGAATTTTTTTTTACTTTTTTTTATTTTTTTTAATATTATTCTACTCACCTACCTGAACTTTGCATACCAACAAATGTTCCTGACCACAGATGTACTCATATTTTTCGCCCACATGCTATTGTTGTTGTTGTATATTGTTTTTTGTGCAAGCATCAGTAGAAATACTTAGTATAGACACAGGGTCTTTTGAGTTCCTAGTTCATTTAGAGTATTACGTTTTGCCAGAAAGGAGGTTTAAAATATTGCCAAAATTTTTTTTAAATTTAAATTTTATTTTGGCTCTAAAGCAGCAGATGAAAAAGCCTAAGATTTTACTCTTGAAGCTTATGTTAGATTAAACTGGCAGCAATCTCACTTGGGTACTTTAAGGTCCCATTGTAACACCGATATTACCTATTCCGCCATGTTATTATAGCCAGTAGTGGGTATCTTTCAACCATACCGAGAGTCTAATGATGGCTAGACATGTTCTGGCACAACATTCTACCTTTTCAGGTTCCCAAGTACCTAGAAGTCATTATGAGGTATTGCCTGCATCCTAGCGTAGGCACCGAGAGGCTAGTGTCCTCTTATCACTGCTTTGAGGTTTCTACAGAGCATCTTCAATGCAAATTCTGTTCAACATTCTACTTTTCCGGTAGGTGCCGGACAATAACAGAGACATCTTCCCTTTCTGGGGTATCTCATAGTCGTTCTGCAGTAGTCATTATGAGGTATTCCCTGCAGCCTAGCCTAAGCACCCAGAGGCCCAAGGTCCTCTTATCACTGCTATGGAGGTTTCTACAGAGCATCTTCAATGCAAACTCTGTTCTGCCGTAACGCGAGTCTAATGATGGCTAGACATGTCCTGGTACAACATTCTACTTTTTAGGTTCCCTAGTGCCGGACAATAACAGAGACATCTTCTCTTTCTGGGGTATCTCATAGTCGTTCTGCAGTAGTCATTATGAGGTATTCCCTGCAGCCTAGCCTAAGCACAGGCCAAGGTCCTCTTATCACTGCTATGAGGTTTCTACAGAGCATCTTCAATGCAAAACTCTGTTTGCCGTAACGCGAGTCTAAATGATGGCATGTCCTGGCACAACATTCTACTTTTTAGGTTCCCTAGTGCCGGACAATAACAGAGACATCTTCCCTTTCTGGGGTATCTCATAGTCGTTCTGCAGTAGTCACTATGAGGTATTCCCTGCATCCTAGCCTAAGCGTCTAAAGGCTAGTGTCCTCTGTGGAATCCTGAGCATCATCAATGCAAATTCTGTTCGGCATATACTCATATATTGGGTCAGATCTGTATGATGTCATCTTATTTTCGCCAGTGAATAAAGTTTTTGTGAAACAATTTGTATGCTTTCCTACAAAGGACCGCCTATTCCATGTCGAAATTTATTTCAATTTTCCATAACGCCAGCTTTGGCATGTGCGTCAGCCTTGTTGCTACCTTTGATGTCCTCGTGTCCAGGAACCCGAATGAGAGTAACAGTCGAATATCTCGATAAATGCTTCAGAGACACCCAGCATTCATAGACAAGCTTAGATGTGGTGTACACTCGCTGGCTGTTTTACTGTCGGCAAATATGGCCCGGTGGTAGCTTAAGAATGTTTTTTCTCGAACTTGCAGCCCCAATAATGAATTACGATAACATGGCAAGTATGACGTGCAACTCTATCCGCAGACTGTGAATTTATTTTTTAATTCAAATTCCCAAGATTTATTATCCTAAAAGCTAGTATTCAGAGATAGAAGAGAACCAACATTCTAATCAAATTTCTCCAAAAAGAAATTGTCATATCTATAGTAGGGTGTTAGTTGACAATATTTGTCAGATACCACATATCATTCAGAAACTGTATATATACAGTGCGCATCAAAAGAAATTATACTCTAAGGATAAAAATCTAACAATCACCAAATTCAACTTTTATTACTCAAGGAGAACGCCCGAAAAAATTCGAAAATATTTTGAAATTTTTTGTAAATTTTTTTTGTTTTAATTTTAAAAACTGACAATGAAACAATTTTAAAATTAAACTAACGGTAATTTATTAATGTATCTTGTTTTTTTAATGTACAGTTTCTTTTGTTACTCACTGTACATTAAAAAGTATGAAAGATTTACGATAACAAAATAACTTGAACTTGAATTTTATCTTAATGTGAGTGTAACATTATCATTTTGATATCCTTTACTCTTGCTCTATTGATTTATTTGGAAATAGAATTTATTGAAGAGAATAATATTATTGTACTCGTACATATGCCATGTGCTTCTATATCCCCAAGTGTAATTACCAGAAGGTAGAATTATGAAAATGTCACAGATAAACTCAGCATTTAGAGCACCTGTAGGAGTTCAGGCAATAGAAGGGAATCATGACAGGCAATAGAAAATAAAGAGGATAATTTTATCAAAAGATTGTGGCAGTAATATTGTTTTTGTTTTTGTTTTTTTTTATAGCAATAATACTGTAATAAAATAAGAACTAACACACACAATATGATTGCTTATAATACAATACCATATCGGATGATGATACGAACTGTATGTGTTAGGGAAAGGTACACTCACACATTGAGACAAAACAGTTATCTTTGAAGTTCGATAAAGAATATCAAAAGGAAATACACGCAACACCTCTTGTATGGACTTCCCATTGGTGTTCGATGAAGTAAAGGACAGCTAACTAGGGCGGCTGACCAATTTTACCTTGAGAACATAAACACATTTCAACTTTACTTTGTTCTAAAATCAATAAAAACATTCGTTGATACATACGAAATGTTCATTTTTTTTTTGTTTTTGTTTTTGATTTTTTTTAATCCACTTGTAGGCGCCAGCCATCATTGTAAGTTCATCAAGATGGAAACTTTGAAAAAAGAAAAAACGGAAGATGAAACAATAAAATTAAAAACAAAGTTGAGGTCAAAAATAAACATCAACATCACAAAGCGGAGGCCAGAGAAATAAACAAAAAAACAAAACAAAACAAAACAAAACAAAACAAAATAATTAAATTTTTTCACTTTGATGTTTACGTAAAACACAAGAACAAAAACAAAAACAAACAAATAAAAGTGAAATGAGCAAAAACAAAACACCTCATATTGGCCACTCTTCACCTTACAGTTATTTAAGGAAAGAAATAATCAGTAAAAACAGGCAATCAATTGGTTCCAGTAACAGTAAATTATGTAGCCAGTAGTGACAAATTGTTGTAAAATCTATTATGGCGGTTTTTCTATTCAAAACGTTGCTACTATTCAGCACTTCTGGTGGGACTTACAGTTTAGTGTCTACACTAAACGACAGATTTTTAAGTAGCTCTTCATGGCAGCTTTATTTCACTTACAGCGTTTGTGCCAGAAGATGGCTAAAATTTGATGCGATTATTGTCATTCTCCTTTCAAATGTTATTTCATGTTAACCTACCCAGTGGATCCAATAAAGGCAAACTTTCAATATCTTACGAACGTCCATTATAAGGTTGTCTTCCAGTGCTGACGTTGAAATTTACTCACAAATCGAACAAATTTGTCTGCCAATGGTCTGATTCAAATCCGCCTCTTAATAGATTCATATTATCGCGTGCCGTATTGCTTATGAATCAAGCTAAACACTACCAGTTTGAGTAAAAAGCATCACTTCACGTCACTGCTCACTCCCCTAACTACATCGTTATGACGTTAATTCTTTAAAAAATCCAACAAATCATGTATCTTTCAGGATATGTTGACAGGTTTTGAATTGTCTGTGGATGCATCACACATTAAATGCGGGAATTTTGTTTATTCACATACCCTTTGACCCAAAAATGAATGGCGTGTGTTCAGTAGGTTAGATAGGGTGACCATACAATACAGAGAAATTACAAAGACATTTCAAACAGCACATGAATTTTTTTTTCTTTTTTTTCTTTTTTTTTTTGTCAAACTTGGTATGCAACGCTGTACTTGGCACAACGTTAGCGCTTTTATTTCAGTTACTCATTACAGCGTAATATCTAGGCGCTAAATTACGTTGGGCATTACTCGCCAATTTACGGCATTTCTGTTATCGTCGAATGGTTACAATATCGACCGCTTTACAGGTCATTTGTTAGGTTTTTTTTTATCATCAAATATTTTTAGTTTTATGGAGCAAAATGACCTCGTTTTTATGTTTCTTTTCTAAACCTCAATGAGAATGAAATGTAGAAAGTTTCCTGCTGTCAAAGGTAAAATGATGGAAATGTCTGTAAAGGAAACTCATACTGTAAAAGAATCATTTTTTTTTCTTTCCTTTTTTTTTTTGCCAAATATTTATATTGTCGACGTGACCAATATTGTGGCTGTTAACAGTTTCGCAAGGTGAAATATTTTTGAAACAAAAGAGAGAGAGTAAGCGAGAGACCGTTGAAATATTGTAGAAAAACCTGTCGAGCCATAAAATCAATATGGAACCCTTAAATCAAATGTAAACAAAAAATATGATTCCCATCGTGTTAGCAAACAACTTATCAAACCTCAACGAAAAAAAAATTATTCTAAAAATGTTCCATCGCTTGGCAAATATTTGTGAATACGGAATGCTGTTGACTGTTTTATTTACACAAGAAAATAAAAATTTATGAAGGAAATAAATTTGCAACTTTCTAGCGAAATCTTTACATAGTAAATGGGATTTAAAAGACAAAAGAAATTCAAAAGGAGTGTGGTTGTCCTGGTTGTACACTAAAGACTTTGGTCTGCCACACTATACCAGGCATATGGATTTTCTCTCTTCGCATTTGACAGTCATAACTGTGTTGTCGGCAATGTAACTATTGCCGCTCTACTGCTGATTTCCTGCATGTAAATCAACCATATTTGGAAGATTTTCCGTTATTCAAATAAGAAAATCACTCGTAGTGAATAGTACGTATTCCCTATAAGCCTTAATGTTGTATTGTAACCGTTATAAAGTAACATACACACACACACACACACATTCAATAATAATCTCTCACAAACTCTAAGTAAGAGGTTACAGTTTTCATTGCTCTGGTAACTGTAGTTGTTAAGATTTGCTTTTGTTCTGTTATACGTACTTAATCCGTAAAAGAAGTGACATGGAAACACTGCAGGGCTGGCAAACTGTTACTGGCAACAATATTTCAATATATTGGCAATTGTGTACACCAGCTTGCACATATGTAAACAGCTTATAATTAACAGATGCCGAAGGTGCACAATAATAAATCCTTTCGTATTTGCTGAAATTGAAATTGACATACATACGTATGCGTTAAATCGTTTTGTACAAGTTCCTTGGCAAAGGTTTCCAATATTTCCGTACAGGATACAGTGGTCAAGGGAGTATAAATAAAATGAGTCTTCCTGGGAATTTTATTATTTTTCCATACATTGTTATGAGGAATAGAATGCTTATCTCTTACTTTGTAGACAGTTTCTATGAGAGAGTACACGTGGCAGGCTATCCTTCCCGTTGCCGTTCTTCTTTTTACCGTTTTTTTTTTTCTGTAATCAAAGACCTTATTTCTGCGTATGCAGGAAATGAAATGCAAATACTTGGGAAATGATTTGTTCTGAAAATAGAAGTGAAGAAACTGAGAGATTATATTTAGGATTTCCTTCTAGAAAACCTTTGAAAGGGTTTGGTAACTAATTGCTGTTGCATGTGCAAAGGAGGAAATTGAGTTCTTTTAGGAATTCTCTTTCAGGGAATGAAAGGTAAGAGAGGAAACCTGTGGAAACAATTTAATATGCAGAGAATAAAATTAAATTCGGGTTTCATTTGAAGATTTCTTAGCAGACCACATGCAGTAAATTTTTGCTTGTGGTATCAGAAAAAACTACATAAGCAAAAATCCTTCCAATTGCTAAATAAATTCAGAAGAAATAAAAATAAAATAATTTCAGTTGCACTGGTATTAGCCTTACACAAAAGTTAAACGGCTCTACCTGAGAAACTCATGCAATTTTATGGTTATAAAGAAGCCCTATTGAAGTTGCTAGAGTCTAGTAGTTCGGGCGTTAGCTTATTAGAAGCAAGTGCGTGTTTCAAACGCCATCCAGGAACGACTTTAAACTTAACATGGGTGGTGTGAGAAGATAGATTGTAAATCTGACTCAATTCTCAATTCTCAAGCCACATTTTCAATAAAAACTTGACGAATTTTATTGATAAATTAATGAAAACCTTCAAATACAACTTGATAAGAATTATGCAGGTCAAGGTCAAAAACAAATCATAGACGGATTTTGTATCTACAAGTCGCTACTGAATGAAAAAATTGATGAAAAGAATGGCAATGCAAAATAGGTCACTGACAACAACTTCAAGAGTAAGTGAGGATATTCGTTTCATAATGTACTTTCACAAATGTTAGCCAACTGTGAATTGATTCTTTTCCTAGACTTAATGATTTTGTTAGCATCAGCTCTGCATATTTTACATATACAGTGAGCATTAAAAAAAACTGTACACTAAGTATAAAATTCTAACAATCAGCAAACTTAGCTTTTACCAGTTAAGAAGAGTGCTCTAAAAATTCCACAAGATTTCGTAGTTTTTTTGTAATTTTTTTTTTTTTGCTTCAATTTTGAAAACTGGCAATGAAACTTCATTGCATTGCCATGCATTAGGATTCAATTTTGTAGGGAAAATGTATGGAATTTCCATTAAAGTTGTACACGTGACAGTTTCTCATTCACAAATTCATTTCAAATGATACTGTGAAGTCAACGTAGTCTAGTAGGTAGTGTGTTGGCTTATTAGATGAAAGGCCAGGGCTCGAATCCCCGGTCAGACATCAAAAACGAAATATGAAAAAAAATATTTCTTCAGCGACTTCCTCTCAGCAGATTTTTGGCACAAAATCTCTGAGAGTAAATAAAATTGCCATGAAAAGTTTCTCAAAAAAATCTGTCGTTCGGAGTCGACTTTAAACTGTAGGTCCCGCCATTCATGTATAAAATTAACACACAAAACATAAGTGGTGCAAGGAGCTTGGCCGTAATCCTGACTGAAGGGTTGTAATGACCAATTATGTATGTTATGTTATGTGATACTGTGACATAAAAGTTTTCTTTCTTATCACATTAAGATTGCATTTAAATTATGCCAGTAATTTATTTAAATCACTTTCAATATCCATTCAAATCTCTTTAATGTCTTTGTCTCTTAGAAATTTCCAAAGAAATTTCGATGACAAGCAAATAATTGCAAAAACAAAAACCTTTTCATTATTCACTGGAACTCGTTACCATGGCTTTGGTTTTTATGTCTTTACCAGCACAAAATTATTATTTCTCTGAGAATATTTGGATTCTCTATACTCAAGGTTTCTGCCAAAGTCTTTGGCATCGGCATGATGCTTTGCGTTAAAGAAAGTGGTTTCCCAATGATATCGTGATAAATAAAATTAAAAATGAAAATGAAAATGAAAATGAAAATGAAAAATACGAAAATTTATACAAAACAAAAGAGAACAAAGAAAAGTTTAGAAAAGGAAATTCAAAAACAAAAAATCGAAAATTATTTGAAGCTGAAAGATGAAAATGACTCTTTGAATGTATAGATGAGATGACACTGCTATACATAGATGGTTTTACAAAATTTTAAAGCTTTTATTAGTTTTTTCCCTCTTGGATTATTGTCTACAAGCGACCAACCATTCAGATATTTTTCCACATGACGGCATGACTAAGAAGAAAGACTGCCTTTGTAATAATGGGAACGCTTGGGAGTAGCTTGCAATATGACTGCTTCATCACCGCCAAAATTTCCATGTAAAACTGCTTACAACGACCAGATACTGTGCCTGATCATTTTAATTTCACAATTTCCTTCATAGTGATGCCACCTTCCATTTCATGTCATGATGCCTTAGACAGTATTAATGGCGTTTCGGTGTTGCGTGAGATAATTTCCATTTCCCGGTAACAAATCCACAAAAGGCCATTAGAAAAACATTAATTGTTTCACTTTATTTTTTTTTTTCTTTCCACTTCCATATTCACTTGCGTTCATTTACTTTTGGCCTAATAACGGTAAATTATAAGCGAAAATAATTGAAATTTCTAAATTGTTTTTTCCATGTTGATGAGACCTTTTCTGTGTAGTTGAATGAACAACTAACGGTAAATAAATAATCATTAATTAATGAACAATGGCTAAAGTCATGATTTCCGCTAAAGCACATCCTATGTTTGTACAAGATTTAAACTCTATTTTTTATAAACGAGCATGTACATACATATGTATGTACATATTGTAAACGGAAATATTTTTGATGAAATATACGATTACAGATGTTACAAATGATGAAGTGTTGTGTTCAACAAATCAGTTTTAAATAAGAATTTGAAATTTTATGCTTTCATGCTTATGAAATAATAAGTGAAACTTAAAGGTATGAAATCATTAAATTAAAATAGATTTTCATATTCATATGAGTGTGTTTGCTTTTGTTGTATCTATTTTAACAAAGAATAATTAATTATTGGTTTAAATGTTATGCCCAGAAGTGTAGTGGTTTACATATTGTAGTCAAATAAATTTTATAAAACGTTCTTATACTATATATAGGAGACTGATCTTGTTATATTTGAATGTGTAAGGCAATGCGTTAAATTTCCCAGAATTCCAACGTATATGGAGGTCAAAAATAAAAAAGTGCGAAATAAGACGTAGCTAACTGCTGGCAGAATATAACAGAATGGTTAGAAAAAAATTCGGGTCCAATGTTTTGAGATGATTTCAGTTCTACGTGGTATGTTATATGATAGGCTCAAGGTGGCAGACGATGAAATAGATCTGCCTGCACATGGGTCACGGTTTAAAAAACATGATTAGGTCTCTGGTAACAGTAATAGAACTTGTTATTACTGTGTATGTATGTAGGCATACTGCAAATTCAACCTAAATTGGAAGAGACCACATGTGTTGGTCAACCTGGAAACTCATGGTTAAGATTGGATAACGATTGGACCAAGATAAAGCCTAAAAACAATGATTGATTCGTTGAAAGAAAACATTAAAGAAAAAGGCAGAAAGATACAATATTTGCGTGACAATATTTTTTTTTATAACGTTCACGCCTTGGAGTGTGCAATACTGATTTATTGGGACAAGATATGACATTACAAATACGAGCCTTCTGGTTAGTTGAATTTGTCATTTTGTACTACATAGAGCCACTTACTTTCGTTGTCAAGGAGTGCACGAAGAGTTTGTGGTGGAAGTAAAATTATCAAAAAATATGAAAACAATCACTACTTCCGACCGAAACAACAAAACATATCCCTTAAAAAGCTTCCGTAGTCTAGTATGTAATATGTTTGCTTATTAGACGTGAGGCAACGGTTCGTGCCCCAAAATACGAAAAAATATTTTCTAGGCAAGTTCCTCTCAGCAGATTTATGCCAAAAACTATGAGTTTCTCAACAATCTGTTGTTTGAAGTCGACTTTAAACTGTAGGCCCCCATTCATGTATAAAATTAACACACAGAACACAAGTGGTGTAAGAAACTAGATCGTAATCCTGACTACAGGGTTTTAATGATCAATTCTGTATGTATGTATGTATGTATGTGTCCCTTAAGAGGGGAAAAATTATATCGTATTTAAGTACCCATTAAATCTTAACATTTTATTGTTTGAATCTCTATTAATTGAACTCTTCTAGAGACCTGCCAGATATTTATATTTTCCAAACATTTACAGTGAGCGGCAAAAAAAACTGTACGTTAAAAAAATATTCATTAATAAATTACCGTTAGTTTGATTTAAAAATTGTTTCATTGCCAGTTTTTGAAATTGAAAAAAAAGTACAAAAAAAAATCAAAATTTGTTAATTTTTTTCGGGCACTCTCCTAAATGGTAAAAGTGAGTTTGGACCAAGATAAGTGGTAAAAGTTGAGTCTGGTTATTGTTAGAATTTTATCTTTAGTGGGAC